>OY987320.1:11717764-11756706 GCA_963920655.1 Geranium rotundifolium
ACATAGACGTTTACAGGCTAATAGCAATTGGACTAGGGCACAAATGCTATCAATCTCCCACTTGCCCCTAGTTCTAATCTAAGTCCCAGTCTATACCCATTGACCTAACATGTTTATCATGTTTTGCTTGTGGAATAGCCTTGGTCAAGGGGTTGGTTGTGTTATCATCAGTTGCAACGTAGTAGATTTTCACGTCATCTTTAGCAACAATGTCGCGGATGATGTGATACTTTCTGAGTACATGTTTGGATCTGTCACGTGCCCTGGGTTCCTTTGCTTGCGCAATAGCCCCGGTGTTGTCACAATATAAGTCTACTGGGTTAGATGGGTTTTTAATTACATCTAACCCAGCCATGAAACTCCTGATCCATACAGCCTCTTTTGCCGCTTCAGATGCGGCAATGTACTCAGCTTCTGTCGTAGAGTCGGCAATGGTGTCCTGCTTCTTGCTTTTCAGCTGAAAGCTCCACCGTTCAACATAAACATATAACCCAACTGACTTTTAAAGTCACCGGGGTCTGTCTGGAAAAACTAGCGTCGACATATCCTTTGACGACTAGATCATCATTTCTTCTCCCGTATACAAGAAAAGCGTCTTTGGTTTTTCTCAAAAATTGAGAATCGCCTTGACGGTAATTCAATGTTCCTTACCGGGTTTGGACTGATGTCTACTGGTACAGCTTGGGGCAAACGAGACATCCGGTCTCGTATATATCATGGCATACATTATGGACCCTATAGCCGAAGCATATGAGATCTCATTCATTCTTGCTAGCTTTGCAGGTGTCTCAGCACACTACTTCTTGCTTAGCTTCATGCCATGACGCATGGGCAGCAGTCCTTTCTTTGAATCTTGCATCGAGAATCTTCTCAACACTTTGTCTATTTAGGTGCTTTGACTTAAGCCCAAGACCCGCTTGGCACGGTCTCTATATATCTTGATCCCCAAGATGCAAGAGGCCTCGCCTAAGTCCTTCATTGCGAAACACTCACCTAACCAAGTCTTTGTCAAGAGCAAGGTAGGGACGTTGTTTCTAATGAGCAGTATGTCATCAACATAAAGCACCAAGAAGACTGCTTTGCTCCCATCTGCCTTCTTATATACGCAAGGTTCATCATCGTTCTTGATGAAGCCAAACTGTTTCACAACTTCATCAAAACGTTGATTCCAACTCCGAGATGCTTGCTTCAAACCATAAATTGATTTGAGCAACTTGCAAATCTTTCCTTTATTCTTAGGATCCTCAAAACCCTCAGGCTGGGACATTTAAACGTCCTCAGCTAACCTCCCGTTGAAGAAGGCGGTTTTGACGTCCATACTCCATATCGCATAGTTGCTACGGCAAGTAGAATGCGGATAGATTTGACCATAGCTACTAGAGAAAAAGGTCTCTTCATAGTCAATTCCGTGGACTTGCCTATAACCTTTTGCTACCAGTCTTGCTTTATTGGTATGAGGTTTGCCATCCATGTCCTTCTTTATTTTAAAGATCCATTTACACCCGATGACTTTTACGTCAGGGGTTTAATCCACCAAGTCCCACACTTGATTATCTGACATGGATTGCATTTCTTTCCTCATGGCTTCTAGCCATTTCTCAGAGTCGGTTCCGTCCTTATTAACTGTAGCTATTGGTTCTTGCTCAACGACTACTTCTAGTGGGTAGTCCAGTGGTTCCCGAGTGACCATCTCATCTAGAACTCCATAAGATGAACAACCCTCCCACTGACTGTCTTGGAAATAAATTACTTCTCCAAGATTGTCCCACCTCGATTATGAATGCGGCCGTTTGCAGAGCGTAACCCCAGAAGAAGATCGGGAGATCAGTGAGACTTAACATCGATCGAACCATATCCAACAATGTCCGATTCCTTCGCTCGGACACACCATTGAGCTGCGGTGTTCCTGGCGGAGTCCACTGAGATAGTATTCCACTTTTTGTAAGATGACTAATAAACTCTTCGGATAAGTATTCTCCACCCCGATCAGAACGGAGTGCCTTGATACTTTTTCTGAGTTGGTTTTCAACTTCAGTCCTAGACTCCTTGAATTTATCAAAAGCTTCGGACTTATGTCTTATGAGATAGACATAACCATATCTACTGAAATCATCAATAAACGTGATAAAGTAGCCTAAACCACCTCTGGCTGGTGTCTTATTTGGTCCACATACGTTTGAATGTATTAGACCCAATAGATCACCTGCCCTCTCACCTAAACCAGTGAAGGGCGCTTTAGTCATCTTGCCCATTAAACAAGCTTCGCATCTATCAATCGTTTGGTATTTGAACTGACTTAGAAGTCTGCGCTTGTGAAGCGCTGAGATGCGTTTCTTATTTATGTGACTTAGACGATAATGCCAGATTAGAGTTTGGTCTAAATCATTAGCTTTAAACCTCTTAGCATTTATATTATAGAGCATGTTGGATCTCGAGTTTTGCATATTCAGTATGTATAAACCTCCAACAGTGTGAGCATTGCCATAAAACATGTTGTTGCGCATAATATTAAAAAACCCGTTCTTAATATTAAAATAATAACCTTCCTTTTCAAGAAGAGATATTGAAATAATATTCCTGATGAAAACAGGTACGCAAAACACATCAAAAAGTTCAATTACAAGCCCACTGGGCAAAACAAGGTTAACAGAACCCACGGCAGTTGCGGTAACTCTCACGTTGTTCCCAACTCTTAGGTCCACCTCGCTTTTCCCATTATCTCTTCTACTATTCAACACTTGTATATCCGCACAGACATGAGACTCAGCTCCAGTGTCTAGTACCCAAGCATTTATAGTAGAAATATTTAGCTCCAATGGAATACCTGACGAAGTAGCGGCCCCACCGCCCTTCCTCTGATCATCCTTCAGCTGCTGACAGTCTTTCTTCCAGTGAGCAGGCTTTTGGCAGTAGAAACAGACCGACTCCTTTGCCTTCCCCTTGCCTTTTACGGGCATGGAAGGTTTAGGAACAAATGGTCTGATCTTTCTTGCCAGGTGCATTGGGCCTTTACCCTTGCCACCACCAGCTTTGAAGCTGGATCCCGTGCTGACCATAAGAACACTTTTGGGCGAACAACCCCTTATGCTCTTCTCGGCAGTTACCAACATGTTGTGCAACTCCGATGCGGTCTTGTCCATGTCATGCATGTGATAGTTCATGACGAATCCACCATATGCATGAGGAAGGGATTGCAGAATAAAATCCGTAGCCATTTCCTTTTCCATAAACATACCGATACTAGTCATATGGTCAAAATGTCCCTTCATACGTAGGACGTGTGGACCTACGGAGTTGCCTGCTGACATCTTGCAGGCAATGAGTTCTCGGAGAACAGTGTATTTTTCAATACGTACTTTCTCGTTGAACATATCCTTGATCTGTGCAAACATTGCAAACGGATCATGGGATAGCTCCATAAACTGCTTCTGGAGGTCCGCCTCCATGCAGCTCAGCATGACACACGCAACGTCGATAGAGTCGCTAAGATGTTTCTGGTACCCATTCTTAACGACCCTCGTTGCGTTGGCAGCTGGCTCCACCGGGATAGCCTTATCAAGGACGTACTCCCTGTGTTCCAACTTTAACACAAGTCGTAAATTTCTGTCCCACTCCAGATAATTTGTCCCGCTGAGTTTACACTTTTCGAGTATAGTCCTCAACGACAAATTAGACAAGTTTGTTGAATTACTAGCCATTTCTACACGAAGAAAATAAATTTAATTAGAAAAGTTGAATAAATTTACGAAGATCCGAATAAACACCAACCATACGATTCTAAGGTTTAGAATCTTAAACCAAGATCCCTTATTCGTCATTTGAAGTACGCTAAGGCGCATCGCTCCAATTGACTTATTTAGGTAGGACGTCCGTCCAATTACAACTCGTGTAACTCTTGGTCAGGGTATGTGTATAAAACACACGGCTTACCCTTCCGATGCCCCAGCTCGACCTCAGGCCAAGAATCGTGGTCGAGTCAACCAACCTTCACTAACGAGTTAACTTTGTGCAGATGCTCCGCTAAGGCGCACGACATCCCACAAAGTTTACCATTCCCATCTTGAACCCATTCGATCGATGCCCCGCTAAGGCGCACGACACCGATAAAATGTTTCTACATGGGTGTAAATTTGGGTGGCATCTCACTTGACTCAAATTAGCTTGTAAATTGGTTGTGCTTAATAATTCGAAAGTATTTGGCACAATTACGAATCCGTCACCAACAACCCGTGTTGTGACGTTTCTAATTGTATCACATACTATCTTCATTTGAAACCGTCATTTGCAACCCGTGCAAACACGTTTCAAATTTGAACTCATCCATCACAACCCGTGCGATGATAGTTCACAACGCTTTAGACATGCAAACAATAAAGTCGATTTTAATCTTTGCATGTGAGGTGGTGGCTTATAAACTTATTAGCTAATCATGCAAGCATGTTATTAATTAAATAATTCAAGCAAGCATTCATAAAGCGTTAAATATGCATTTTATAGCCCATCCTAATCTTAGGATTCTACGAGTCTTCATATCTTCTCGTCTTTCTCATTCGGGCTCCCACTAGCTCTTGGACTTCCTCCAAGACCGTCATTGTGCTCGATTTTCCATCCTTCTCGTCTTTGAGTAATAATTACAATTAATACTCGGTTCGTAGACCGGATAAAAAATAATTACACTTTATGGGCTCGAATAAAAGAATAATTACACGCTAACACTAACGGTATGCAAACCGTGAAAGCGATAAAATCTAATGGGCTACTAATGCATCATACATCTCATCACATCATCCAACATGTTATCAAATAATATGCAATAATTCTGGTTTTAATTTTGCCAAGTTGCTTGTTCGGGTTTATCGAAACTAGACCTTTTCAAAAACGGTTTATCGAAACCGATCAAATTTAAAAGTTTTCGAAATATTGGATGGCGGGTTCATCCACGGACATAATCAACGTGCACGAACCAAGTCGGGCCGAAGCCCATTGGGCCGGGCCCAACACCACGGCTCGGTTTGGGCCTAGAAAAGCCCAAACCGAGCTTGCCTCTCCTCTCGGCCTCGACCTAGAGGAGGGACAGCCCCGGTCACCGCCGGCCTCTCCCGGCCTCCGGTGACCTCCGTCCGGTACCTCCGATCCGGCTCCCCGAGAGTCTCTTATCGGACCCGACAAATCCAATAATTTCGGAAAAATTCAAAATTCAATATATTTTCAAAAATAACATATTTCATGCAATTATCCCAAAAAGCATTAAAATCATGTTATCAACAATTATGACATTTATATCATTACAAAACCGAAATAACAAACAAGGATCTCGGAGTGGTAGACCGGCTCTGATACCACTGTTGAGTTCCGGGGAATCCTAATTACGTTCATGGCAGCGGAAGCAACCTATAAACCGCCCCTAACCTGCGCAAGATCGACTACCAAGTTAGATCCTTAGGAAATCGAGTTTTCGGGTTTTACCAGAATCTACCCGGCAGAAAACCGAGACTTTGAAGCTCGATATCTCGAGCTAGAGATCTTCAATTGCTTCGGTTCTTTTTGGAGATTAAACCTCAGCTAATTCCCTACATCTTTTGTGTTTTTCTCCGAACCCAGTTCGGACGAGAAGACCTCCGTCTGGAGCAAAACATTTTTCCCGTCTCGCTGGACAGATTCTGCGGACCAGTCTACTTCTCGGCCTTGTATCTCCCAAACCAGTGCTCTTTTGGAAAATCAGTATTTCACAAAAGTTGTATCCCTTGGAATTATCTTTCCAACACCGCTGGTTTCAGGTCAATAGAAGCTCGGACGAAGCGGCTATGGCTCACGCATTGGCGGTCGCCGGAACTGGACAATCTGGACAGTTTCTCCATTTTGCATTTAGTCTTTGTTGAATCGATAAAGAAGAACTTTCGGATCTTCTTCTCTAGAGCAAGTCCACACCAAGGGGATGATCTTGAAGATCCTTCACTTAATTGCCTACTAGAACAATTAAATGAAGAACAAGAGAGCAAAGAGAGGAGAGAGAGAGTTGTAGGATTGATGAGATTGTGTTGTGTCTTGAATCCCATTTGATATTTCTCTACTTCATCAATCTCATGAGCATGGGTCAAAAGGTGATTGGTATGGGCTTAAAGATGCTTTAACCCATACCCCTTAAATCACTCACCTCTTAATCCACAATCACCAACTAAGCATGGTGTTGTGTGGCCCCCACACATGGACCCACCATGTGGGCCGGCCAAGAGGGCTTATTGGGCCCTTAATGGGCCCTTGTTTGGGCCGGCCATGAGACCTCACGGGCCGAGCCCAATGGGCTCGCCCGTGTGGTCTCGTGCCGTGTCCAAAAGTCGCCCGACCCTTTTTGTCGTTACTTATCAAACAAAGTCCGACGCGACATCGACGAAAAAACTCAGTTTTCTCGATTCGCTAATTATTATCTCAAACCGAACCCATGGCACAAAACCTCCAATTTTGTCCATGTATTGCTCCTCAAGAATCGTTAAGGTTTCCTTGTCTCAAGTTATCCGTCTTGAATATGTGTGACCCTCTAGGCTCATGCCACCGTTGGCAGATCGGCGCAAAAGATCGCTCTTGCACGATCCATCATAAGTGGTCTCTAGTAAGACGTTATGATTACCCAAGGTGCATGATGATCGATGATTCGACTTAACCTTGTGCGTACAAGTCATTATCCTATTATCTCTAGATATCCCGATTGATCACAAGGCATAGAGTCGTCACCCTTGTTTAATCAATCATTGTTACTTGATATGCGAGATGGCTGAGAACTGATAACCCGTATCATCGGCATGGCCATGCTCTTACTCTCAGTCAGTCTCCATCAAGAGGCCCTTTTAACGGATATCTTTCCCATACCATAGTATGAGGGATAAATCCCTTAGCCGTCTTTCGTGTCACTCATGCAACCCGTTCTGCCACCCAATCATGCCCTTTATAGCAATCCTATCACAGAAAGCGTTAGGCGCAAGTTAAAGCCGCACGTTCATTGCATAGTGATCACAAAGACTCCTTGGTCTAAGGATGTTGTGACAAGTTATTGCATTTGAATATATTCATGGCTTAATCTATGAAAACACTATTCAAAACGGGTCGTTCGATATCAATCACCTCATGATATCTATGATATGATTCCGGGATCCCTCATCCCTATGACAAGTAGAACTACGTCATTAAGAACCATCCTCATATTGGTCGCTTCTAAGGAAGCATATTTTGACCAGGGACTCGTTAAGTGTGATCCGTACAGATTTATGGTGCTACTACTTTAGTGGTCATAAATCAAATCATGCTTAACATATTACTTCAACACATAAGTAATACAAAGCCGTTTTATATATATGTTACAAACGATGATAATGTACATAGACGTTTACAGGCTAATAGCAATTGGACTAGGGTACAAATGCTATAAGTAGTAAAGGGTATGGTTCTGGGCCCCTTGATGAGCATGGCCGATGAAGTGTGCGGCTGCACCAATTATGATCAGTCATCTCATAATTCAAAGAACTAGATCGAATACATGAGGATGACGACTCTATGCCTCATTTTGATCTCATACGCCTTAAAGAAAACAAATGGTTAGTGATATAGATAACAGAGAGGAGATACCGAACCGATAGGCCACTGGTGATGGATCGGGTGAAAATGTGTTTCACGCCGATCTGCCAATGGGTCAAGTCACATACCAAGAGGAAGACCGAAGCGACTCGATGGGACTTAAGAGGTACAAAATTAGGTGGTGTGGAAATGATTGCAGTGGGGTGTCGATCTCCACCTTGGTGGTGTCGATCGGCACCTTTGTGGTGTCGATCGACACCTATGTTTTGCAGCGAAAAGGGTGGTGTCGATCGACACCTGCTTCAGACAAGAAAAAACCTATGCCCTCACCTAAAGCCTATAAATAAAGGCCTTGGGGTGAGAGCCACTTAATGCCTTGAGTAATATTTGATACATCACCTAAAACCTATATAGTTCTTGCATTGAGAGCTAGGAAATCGAGTGAGGAGAGTGTTCTACGGTGGTCTAGTAGGCGTCAGGAGAATCTACGATTCGAGAGGTCGAGCTCATGTGTGTGTGTATTCGTAGAGAACGAGCCCGAGGAAATGTCTTAGATCGGACTCGAGAGCTACTCATATTGACTACGAGGGATAGGTTTTCATGAACTTTGATAGCTTCGTATCCGATTGATTCACCTATTGTTGGCGAGAGTTCCTTGTGCGGGATTTCCTGGTTAAAATTCCAATTTTCCATTGTGCATAAATCTCGGGAAACCCCAACAGGGTGGGCTTCAATGGGCCACATTAATACAAAATTTTTTTTGCTTCACACTATTAGTCTTAGGCTGAAATTATTGGGGCCTCAATTTGAATAGGATCTAAGAAAAAAGTCTTTTTTGCCTAGTAGGCGGGCCGGTTCTGATGTGATGCACAAAGAATGGACATGATCATGAGAACTAGAAATCTATGAATGCAATGATCGTGTGAACAATTGATGTATATATACATCTATATAAAACTCATCTTATGATCTCATGAATATAAACCTAAAACCTTATGCTTACAATTCAAATCACCGAGATAAGAAAGATAGTTATTCTTCTTTTGTGGTCCACTTCACATAAAGAGTAAGAAACTTTCTCATCTTCACTTTACATGTATCACACCATACATCTCCAAGAACAAGATGAAGGAATTATTTGAGGGTTCCAATCAATTAATTTCATGCCCATACAAAAAATTAACCTCAAAATTCCACGTTTTAATACAGATCTTACATGATCATGAATTGATCATGAGATCTAGACTAGAATAAATTCAAATATTACCTTCAATCAAAATCTCCTTGTTACTAAATAGAATTTAGTAACCTCTAAAGATCGTCCACACAAGAAGAGCAATCCGGGGATACTCACAACGACCCTTACTAGAAGATCGAAGCAAGCAAAACGGACGGAGCGGGGAAAGAGGGGCTGGCCGAAATCGGCAAGGAGAGAGAGAGGGTGACGGCTAGGGTTTTGAAAAATAAATCTCTTAATTTTCAGATCTGAAAATCACTCTTTTATAACCCTTATTTGGACTTTAATTAATTTAAGGCCTTAATGGGCTTAAAGCCCAAAGCTTTTAATTAATTGTGTAGAGAAGCCCATTCTAGCTTAACCCATTCTGGCTAGGCCCAGTTTAGCTAATTTAATTAAATCTATTTAATTAGATTATAATTAATTAGTCCTGCTAAACCGTTCTTGATTTCCGGTTTAATCCTAAACTGAAATAAGTCTAATTCGGTTTAATCCAAAACCGGATTTTGTCTCTCTCATGATTCCTCCATATGATTCCATCCGTTTTACTCAACCTTTAGTGTGACCCTCTAGGCTCACGACACGTCGACAGACTGGTAAAATTACCATTTTACCCTTTCCATCATGAGTGGCCTCTAGCAAGACATCATGATTACCCCAACGCTTGTGATTATCGAGATTTCGACTTAACCTTGTCGTACATGAATCTATCCTTTTATCCTCTTAATATCTTTGACAACCACGAGGCATAGACAAGTCATCCTCGTTTTATTGTCATGTTTCTTGATTCTGAGTTAACTGAATTATAACTGATACTACGTATCGACTGCATGACCATGCTATTGTATTTCAGTTGTACTCATCAAGTGGCCTAAACTGATATATGCTCACACGTCCGTATGAGGGATAAATCCTTCAGCGATCCATTGAGTCAATTTATGTAACTTGTGATCAAGCCAATCACAGTCGTTATTGTAACCTTTTTACAAGAGACGTTAGACTGAGTCAAACTCGTCGCTCATTACATATTGACATAAATGGTCCTTCGGTCTGAGGATGTGATTTCATGATCCGACATATGAGTATGTTCATGACTGTGTCTATATAACATACTCATGATTGGGTCGTCCTATATCACCCATGACTGGTGATACTATGACCTAACTCTGGCCCCCTTCTGGCCATGATCAGTAGAGCGTGATCATTTAGAGTTAGCCTCATACCGATCGCTTCTTATGAAGCTATTCTGATCGGGGACTGCTTAAGTAAGATTTTATCTGATATGTAGATCTACTATTATGTGTTGACACATCAATGATACAAATCAAATCATGCTTAAGATATTACTACAACACTTAGTAATATGAATGCCGATTTTATTTCAACTAATAATCTTTATTACATGATTAGATTGAAAATACATTGTGCTAGGGCACAAAAACCCAACACAAGACCATATCACTTTTTTCCTCTTATTCTCGGCAGCTCCCTTCTTCTTAAGAGTTGCGGCTATATTAACCTATTAGGATTATGCCCTAGTCCAATGTAATTCCTCAATCTATATTGTAACGGGCAACATTTTTTGATATAATAAAAGGCATTATATTACTAATGTGTTGTAGTAGTATATCTAATGTGATTTGATCTATATCATTATGTGTATAACCACTTATAGTAGAACTATAGATCAGAAAGAATTGCATTCGATAAGTCCATGATCAGCTAAGCTTCTTCTGAAGCGATAAGTATGAGACTAACTCCTTGTGATCATGGAAAAGCATGTGCCGGAGTTATATCATAGATACTATCAGGTCGATGATATCAGACAACCCGATTGTGAGTATGCTACATAGATACAGTCGTGAGATACTCACAGATCGTAGCTTGTCATTATATCCTAAGACCAAAGAGTCTTTGTGTACACTGTGTAACGAATACTTAAGTTTGACCTAGTCTAGCGTTATTTGTAAAATGGTAGCTATAACGGCTTCGATTGTCTTGGATATTAATTGCATTTGTGAACTCGAAAGGCGTCTGAGGGATTTATCACTCATACTCCGGTATGAGAAAGATATTCGTTTAGGCCACTTGATGAGTATGACTGAAGAAATAGCACGGCCATGCAGGTGATATGTTAGTATCAGTTTTCAGTCATCTCAGATATCAAGAAATAGTGATTGATAAATTAGGATGACGATTCTATGCTTATTGATTAATCTGGATATCGGTTTGATAAAAGGACAGTGACATATCGGTTGAAAGAATCGAGTTGGAGAAATTGAACCGGTTTACCTAAACCAAAATTAGAACTCAATTATATGGGTTTTAATTTGGATTTAGTTAAACTGACTTGAAGCCCATTTAAGGTTTTAATTCATGAATGGGGCAAGAGTGCAATTATGAGTTTAAAGGGGTAATATGTGTAATTATTTATTTGAATTTTAAAATCAGATTTTTTGATATTATTGCACAATAATTACACAATATTTCCTTCCCTTCTTAGACCATAATTTCGGCACCCTCTCTCCAATTCCCTCTTCAATTGCCGACTCTCCCATTGTCCATTCCTCCATAGCTTTCTTGTTCAAAATTCTCAAAACATCCATTAGCAAGTGTGTGAGAGAAAACCATCCGTGGTTGTTGTGCTTGTGTAGATTTGATAGAGAAACACTATTTTGTGTTTTAATCGATTATCAAAGGTAAATTTTCATATTGTAAAAACTTTATAACATGCTAAATTTTTCATTAAGATCAAGTTTTTATTCGATTCCCATGGTTCGATTTAGCTCCGCTACATGAAATTATTGAGTGGAACCCATGGGAATCCCTTTCATAACCTATCCCTTAACTCGTAATTTTGGTGGCTTATCTTCTATCTTTTCCCGTCTTCATCCCGAAGGAAATGTAGCTATGTTTTTTCCTTTCATATGTTTAGTATTTTAGGTTTAGTTGTAATTTAGAATTAATTAAAACTAATTCTAATTTAATTAGAATATATTTTCATAATTAAATATAAATAAAATGAAACATAACCAACATTATCTTATAACGTCAATATTAAGTATAACACTTGTATTTGATATATTGTAAAAAACTTAATAAATATTAAATTAAATTATATGTATTTATTATATTCACAATATAATAAATAGGGATAATTCCATATGGGTACCCCTGGTTATGTCCCATTATCACATGACATACCATAGAAATTTTTGTATCAGGGTGAATACCCTAGGATTTCATTTGTCTCACCGTTACTAATTCCGTCCAATTCCGTTAGTTTTTAACATTTTTGACATGTGAAATGACTAAAATACCCTCAAAGGATAAACTGATTTTTTTAAAATTGAATGAAATGACACAAATACCCTTAACTATTCATTTAATTTTCAAAAAATGTCACTCCTCTCTCTTTTGTCTCTTTCTCTGGTTCCATCTCTCACCTCTATCTGTTGGTGTGTCCATCTCTTCTCCGAGATCGAAACTAAGCTTAACATCAATATTAAACTAAGCTTAAACCAAATTAAACCAAAATTGTGTCAGAGTGATGCAAATTACAAACTATAAAAATCTGTTTCTCTTCTTCTATCATTCCACCAAATTGTATAAAACAAACGACCATCACTGAAAATGTTCGAACCTGTGCAAGCAAGCAATTGAAGTTCGTTCAACATCCAAAAACAATCTGAGAGCACCCAATTCACAAAAATTCCCAAATCACCCAAAAAAAAGAACATAACCCAAATCAAGCAAAACACGAAATCTTTCGAAAACGAATCAACAAACCAAAACCCACCAAAATCGAACAGCGGAGAAGAGCATATACCTCGTAAAACGCTAAATTATGGCCGAATTTTCCGGCGAGCTCCTTGACCCTCTGGACAGCGATAATGGAGGAATTGTCGAGGTTGTCGACCACGACGGCTTTGTACCCGGCCAGGAGCAACTGGAGCACCGTGTGGGACCCAACGTAACCGGAGCCTCCGGTGACCAGTACCGTCTTCGTCATGCCGGAGTTGCAGAGAACAGCGGCGAAGTGAAGGAAAAAAAATGCTTTCACTCTCTAAAATGTAAACTGAACGAAACGGTTCGGTTTGTATTTATAGGGTCGGGTCTCGAATTTTGATATTTTTTTCGGTGAAGAGATGGACACACCAACAGATAGAGGTGAGAAATGGAACCAGAGAAAGAGACAAAAGAGAGAGGAGAGGCATTTTTTGAAAATTAAATGAATAGTTAAGGGTATTTGTGTCACTTCATTCAATTTTAAAAAATCAGTTTATCCTTTGAGGGTATTTTAGTCATTTCACATGTCAAAAATGTTAAAAACTAACGGAATTGGACGGAATTAGTAACGGTGAGACAAATGAAATTCTAGGGTATTCACCCTGATACAAAAATTTCTAGGGTATGTCATGTGATAATGGGACATAAGCAGGGGTATCCATCTGGAATTATCCCTAGTAAATATATATATACATGTATATATCTAAATTCATTTTTTAATTTGGATTTTCAAAACTTGATTCGTTTCGACTTTATTTTGTGTGTGACCACATAAATTATACATTAAATCAGTAGTATTTAATCTCATTAATTACTAATCGAGGTTGACGTCTAACATCACTATTCAATGAGCGGATAACATGAATGTCAATATCCAATAAAGACGAACTCGACTAAAGATAATGTATCATTACCTTCCATTGTTACAACTCTGGGTATGGATATTTGTCAAATCCTAATAGATAATTATTATACTTCACATCAATCTCGATAGTTGTGAAATAACTTTAGAAAACCATTTTCTTAAATTATTCATCTACTTTGGCCAATGTACTTGTTCAACCATATAATTACTAATGGTATAGAGTTCAAACTCATTACCTAGACTTAACTGATTCCCTCTTGACTCATACTAAATGACCTTTCAACTATTATTATCGTACACTACTTGTCCGGAGTCAAAGTACAACAAGCATTTTATTAATTACTTTGACAATCTCATGTTAAAAGAAAATGATATACATTTTTCCCTTAAGAGAATTTTCGCATTGACATTACAAGTAATATCACCATTTAGGAAGTCTCATAATTACAACAAGCATTCTATCAAGAGAAAATGACACTTTTGTGCACCTAAATATGCACTTTTGACACTTTCATACCCTAACTTTTTTTTCTTCTCTTTTTTCCATACTTGAATTTCATTTTGGGACAACTGGCCTGAAATTCTGAATCGTAGCCGAGCCAGGAAGTCAAACACAAAGTCTTTAACTTGTGTATCGACTTCTTGTGGAAACCGTAAGCAAAGTAATAGACAGATAATAATCACGACACCAGAGATGATTACCCAGTTCGGTGACTCCGCACCTACGTCTGGGGGCACTTTGCTAGTGGAAAGGTTTTTCACTATAGGTAGTCAATAGTACAACTTCAAGCACCAACTAGCTATCACACAAGCTATTGTCCTAAGCTACTATAGATCTCACCGTGAATCACCTCGACCAGGAGCCTCTCCCCCTGCCTTTGAGATTCCCTCAATTCCACCCTTCGAGCAAGCTCCTATGCTCGGTGTCGTTGTCTTCTTGGACAGAGTTGTGAATCTTCAATCACAAACAAAAACCCTAACCGATCCAAACACTTAGTCTTCGCGACTCAAGGTTTGATCGGAGCAAAGGTCCGTTCTAGCGAATCTTAATCAGACTCTCAACTCGTCGATGGTGCACGGTTAAGAGCTCTGAGAAATCTTGCAATTGTTAGAACAAGAACGGATGATCTGCTAATGGGAAGCCAAGGGCTTTTTATAGCAGCTCACATTCCTAATCCTTCTCGGATCAGGAACATGAAAGTCAGGCAAGTTGTTGCCGCCTTCCATGACAGCTGGAAGTCGTCTTGCCTGTTCTGACTTCCTGATGAAATCAGGCAAGTCGAGTTGCCGCCTATTGCTGACGTGTAACTGCCAGCTGGAAGTCGCCTGACTTGTCGACGTCACTCTCTTGCGCTCCAAGTCTTCGTGGCGCCTTTCTTCTTTCGCTCCAAGCTTCGTTGAAATAGGAAAGCTTCAGACTTTCCTAATCTTCGGCTCGTAGCAAGTCGCTCCACATGTCATGTAACATGTTACACGACTTCTTACTTTTGCGCTAAAAATCATGCCAACTTTTAAACGTAGCAACATGGCCATTTATTTACCAAAAATGGCCCTGAATTTTGGTTCAATTCATGGGTATTTGGTTCAATTCTTTGATATTTTGGAAAAATGGTCCAGAAGTACCCTAAATTTTGGTTCAATTCATGAGTATTTTGGGTATTTTGGAATTATTGTCCCAAAATGAAATTTAGGTATGGAAAAAAGAGAAAAAAAAGTTAGGGTATGAAAGTGTGAAAAATGTATATTTAGGTGCACAAAAGTGTCATTTTCTCTTCTATCAATTACTTTTGACATTCTCATGTTAAAAGAAAATGATATACATTTTTCCATTAAAAGAATTTCCGCATTGACAATACAAGTAAAATCAACATTTAAGAAGTCTCACTTATGGTTTGTTCAATAATCATATCTCTATTATATGTATCCTTTATACGTATAACTCAATGAATGAAATCCATCAATACTCATCCCATGAGTATCGTCATACATATATTGATCTTTCTAGAAATATCGTAGTCCTATTACGATGATTCTACGATCAAGAACAGTTTCGATAAAACTCTATAATTTATGGCTAACATTATCATAATCTCTATTACGATGTCACCTATACAACTTGATCGAGGAATATCATATTTCGATATAAGGAAGTATTGTTATATTATAACATCAAAAATAATTTATTGATCTCTATTAATAATACACTGTGTGTTTAAAAATTATGCACAATGATTAGGTGTAAGGCATAATTCCAACATGAGTCCAGTCTTGAAGTCTTGAATAAGGATTTAATCCAAATTCAGCACTAAATAAATCCTCACAAAAAAGAAAAGAATATGAAAAACCTTTGATTGAATGGATAATTCTCAAAATCAGTGCCAAAATTTGATTTTTAGTTTGAACAAACACTAATAGGAGATTTTAAATTAGATTTATTGTCTAGTCCATTTGAGAATGAAATACGGAACCGAAATTGTAAAATTTCAAATGAAATGCATATTAGATGAAGAAGCTTAAAGAAGAGAAACAAAAATATGCCAAGAATAAGACACGTCTAGTTTTGGTTCGGGTGCAACAATCGATAAAGTTTGTTAACCAGTAGTTAATATATCAATAATGTTGGTTCTAAAAGAAATGATAGATTTGTTATACTTAAGATATATGATTTGATTTTTCTTTACAAAATTACATTAATAGTTGATTAAGTATTTTTTTTTCATAGATGATAAGTGATCACTTCTCGTTGATGAATCTTGTTTACTCTTTTTATTTCCTGATTGATAAATCAACACTCCGAGTTGATGAACTAACACTCTCCGATTGATAAATCTAGTTTACTAGTTGATAAACTCTCTTTTTCATACTTGATAACTCATCACCCTTAACTGATAAATCTTGTTTATGAGTTGATAAATCAAAACTTCTAACTTACAAACTTATTTTGTTTCCTAGTTGATAATCAATATACTCAATTGATAAATCAACGCTCTAAATTAATATTTCTAGAAATTATGCCGCAACGACCTTACAACTTTTTTTCATCGACTAACTCGCCGTTGAGTTGAAGATAAAGCTAGTTGAATGAAATTGTAGCTTCTAGAGGTGACATTGTAGCTTCTAGGGGTGACATTGGGGAGGGTTCAATATTTGTTATAATATTCTTTTTAGCGATCTCCCAACTCGAAGTATGTATATAAAATAATGGGTTAATCACACTTTACTATATCTAGTTGGAAGTCATTTACAAATTACTATATTTGTTTCAAAAACTTTCATTTGCGCTCACATAGTTACTAAAAATTGCATGTTACTGATTTCCGTCCATTTTAACTCGTTTTACTGTTAATTTTTTACAAAAATACCCGTGTTATTTTTTTGGAGAATGCTTGAGCATTTTTTAGAGATGCTGCTCGTTGATTTGGTTCGCCGATGACGAGGGAAGGCCGACCTAGAAACCCAAACCCCTATCTTCTTCTTCCCCAATTTCTCTACAACGCACAATCAAGATTAAAATATAAAACCCCTATCTTCAAACCTCCACCACCTATGGCTTCCTCAACCTTGACCCACCTCCCGAAAACCCTAATCTCAATCCCAATCCCAATCCCCAAACCACCATCGCCGATTCAAAACCTCTCCAGCCAGCTCCGGACGCGATCATCAACTCCTGGGAGCTCATGGCCGGCCTCGACAACACCGACAGCTCCCAGGCCAGATATGGTTCCAGCGCCTCCTCCTCTCCCTCTCTTTCTTCTTTTTGAAGACAAAGAAGACGTCAGTGTGGCACCGGTGAAGACTCCGTCCACGGCCACGGCTCCGGCTCCGGCTCCACGTCACCGCCTCATCGCCTCCGAACGCTACTCCCCCACCCGCCTAATTCGCCCTCGCCTCCGGCTCCTCGTTGGAGCCAGATCTAGTGCCACCGAACTGATTTTTTCCGATCTATGTTTGTCTGATTCTGCTTTCCTTTTTCTTTGGTTTTGCAAAAGGATAAAAATGGTCGATGAATAAAATATTGAAATTTGGGACTGATTTTTGTTTGAAATTAATGATTCAGATCCAAACAAATATTTTAATGAATTAGTTTATGTCATTAATTTGGGCAAAATTCAAAGAAATGGGACAAAATTGGCATGCATGACATTGCTCTGAAATCTTGATGAATAGTAGGGTTATTTTAGACATTTCACGTATAAATAAAATTTTTCAAACCAAAATTTAACGGTGTTATTGATGTGTCCCTAGGAAATTTTATATTAGCCATTTTTAAATCAGAACCTTCTAAAAATAGAAGGAGTTCAAATCAAAAGAAAAGAAACCATGACAAAATTTGAATGTATAATTATTTGAGCTCCCAGGTGGAGGCCCATTGGAATCGAGGCCCAAAGGAGTGGGCTAGGCCCTGTATAAAAGCACCATCACCTTCTTGTTCATCAAGCTTTCACTCTTTTGTTGATTCCTGAACCCAAATCTAGGTCACAGAAACAGCCCCAATCTCGCCATGGCTGCCGTAGGAGTGGAGGTGAAGCGAACAGAGCCGGTTCCGGTGGATGCGTGCTCGGCGAAGCCTGCGTCGAAGCAGGGCGAGGGTCTGAAGCAGTATTATCATCAACGCATCCACGATTACCAGCTCCTCGTCCGCCAGAAGACCCACGACCTCAATCGACTTGAAGCCCAGCGGAACGACCTCAATTCTAAAGGTCCCCTTTCTCTAACCCTAGCCCCATCTTCCTCTGCTTTATTTGAATCTCATCTATTCCGAATGAATTTGAGGGTCCCGTGTTTTAATGCTTGGTTTCTCTTAATTTCTTAGATATAAGCTGTTTTCTCCTGAATCTATTGATGAAGTTGAACATCTGTAAAGATTGATGATTTATACATGCACGCACCTCATAAGGGGATGAGCTAGGCTTCTATGTCGTTATATTGCAAGATCTCTATACAATCACACTCTCAATTCACATTATTGTTCAGGAAGAGTATGCAGAATATACCATGAGGCAAAAACTAAGGATTTACATTGTGTTTCCTTGGAAAATGTCAATCAGTTAATTGCGTGCAAATTTATGCTATTCAATTGACCTTGGTAGAAATTCATGTTAAGAGTGTTAATTAATATTAGTTCATCTAAGGCAGGCCCCCTTTTAGAAAATAGCTGCATTAAGAGTCATCTAAGAATTCAGCGTTTATGCTTGAACCAGTTCACCATTATTCCGTTTTCCCCACAGGGTAAAACATCTATTGCCTAGCTATGTTATATTGTTCAAGAACTCTTGGCAGCACGTATGTGTGTAGTTCTTGTTTACTTTCTGTTTCTGTAAATCTCTAGTTTAAATTCCGGTTTGATTTGTTTGAAGTCTTTAACATTACTATTTAAAATTGACAGTGAGGATGCTTAGAGAAGAACTACAGCTGCTTCAAGAGCCTGGATCGTATGTTGGAGAAGTTGTCAAAGTCATGGGAAAAAATAAGGTTCTAGTTAAGGTGAGGGATCGTCATTATTCACTATCTGATTTTTTATGATTTGAGTGTAACTCTTCTCGGCAGTAGGTAGTGATTAGTTTCTCATTATTGCTTTGATATTCTTTTTTCAACTACTTGGTTCTTACATTTTATATCTAGCCGGGGTTCGATAGTTAATATAATTGTTTTTTATTGGTTGCTGGCTAAATAATTTTGGTTATTGATCGTCTGTGTGTCCAACACTTGTCTTCTATAAGTATTGTTCAATTTCATGTAAAAGTTTCTTTGATGTTTTTCTCTTAAGCAGTGAATTCTTAGTACAACTCTAATGGGGATTAAATCCGGTCCTGCCACAACAAGGGTCGAAATTACTGTTTATATTTTTGTTTGTATGGTTTAGGCAAATTCTTTAGGTTGCATTGCAGTTGAACATTTTTATCAAGCTATAATTTCTATAAAACATAAAATGCCGTTTCACTATCTTTGCCTGATGTGTTATTTGAGTGGTAAAGAGGAGATGCGAATATTTAGAAGTGCTTGTGCAAGCAGACCTATCTGTGATGTTATTATGAAGGAGTCGATGGGAGTTGGAGAGTGATAGGATATTGTTCTTGGTACACATGAATTCTTATTTGAAATGTCAATTTACTATAATTTATAATCTAGCTAGTTATGCAGGATACAGTTATGGGGATGCGTATTGTTAAAATATTTGTCATGTATATACTGAACTTATCATATAGAGTAATTCTGAACAACAATTATACACAGAAGTATTTGATGAGAGCTGTACTAGTGGGAAAATTGTCTATGACAGTATAAATTCTGGCAACAAGTTTTATATCCTATATCCTATATGTATATCCTATACCCTATACCCTATACTCTATACCCTATATCCTATAATCTATGAATATATTATTTAAAAGATTCGGCAGTATAAGGACGTAACCTCACTATTTCACCCTGTTCCTGTTTTTTGCCAGGTTCACCCTGAAGGGAAGTATGTTGTTGATATTGATAAAAGTATCGATATCACAAAGATCACACCATCCACTAGAGTAGCCCTCCGCAATGACAGCTATGTTCTTCACTTGGTTTTGCCGAGCAAGGTAGATCCTTTGGTCAATCTGATGAAAGTTGAGAAAGTTCCTGATTCTACATATGACATGATTGGTGGTCTTGACCAGCAGATTAAAGAGATAAAAGAGGTATGTCTTCTCCATTTTATAATGTGTGGCATTTACAGTTCATTTCTTATATTTCTTTTAACAGGGTATGATATATCTGCTTTTTTTACTAATCTACTCAGGTCATTGAGCTTCCAATTAAGCATCCTGAATTGTTTGAGTCTCTTGGTATTGCTCAGCCCAAGGTATTATATGTGGCTTTTTATGGAGTTTATATGGTCATCTTTTTGTTTGGGGTCTGAATATTTCGATTCTGTTACTAAATTTAACTGTTCACACACGTGTTATTCATGTAGGGTGTTCTGCTGTATGGGCCTCCTGGAACAGGGAAAACATTGCTGGCTAGGGCAGTAGCCCATCACACCGACTGTACTTTCATCAGGGTTTCAGGTTCCGAACTAGTGCAAAAATACATTGGAGAGGGCTCTAGGATGGTCAGGGAACTTTTTGTTATGGCCAGGTATGTCTCTTTTGTTGGTTTTCTTTAGTGCTTGTGCAGTTCTTTTCGTCCTTCTAAAACTAGTTTTTATTCCCGATACAAAATTCCTGTTCTTGTAACCTTCCTATTGTATATGCTATAATTTTAGCACTGGCGAGTTTCCTTACTTTCTTTGATTTGTCATCTTCACTTTAACTAAAAAAAAGGATTGCGTTGCTTTTGTGGCATGGGGCAATAGTCATTCGATTGCAAAGATTCAAAATTTGTAAAGCAATTAATAGTTGCTATTAGTTTTTGCTGTGTCATAATTTGGAGTCTTTGATATAAAATTCCACATTGGTTGATTGTCAGCTGTTCTGCATATGCTTAGCATACTCATGTTCACTCTTGATTCTGTTTCTCTTCTTCATAGGGAGCATGCTCCATCCATCATTTTTATGGATGAAATCGACAGTATTGGATCAGCTAGGATGGAATCTGGGAGTGGGAATGGTGATAGTGAGGTCCAGAGGACTATGCTGGAGCTTCTCAACCAGCTTGATGGATTTGAAGCATCAAACAAGATCAAGGTATTTAAAAGCTTAAGAGTGCATATATTGGAGGTTATGTAATCCCCAGTGTTAATTTTGATGAATTACAAACTAAACTATGCATCTTTGATAGGTTCTGATGGCTACAAACAGGATCGATATTTTGGATCAAGCGCTTCTTAGGCCAGGAAGAATTGACAGGAAGATTGAGTTCCCTAACCCCAATGAAGACGTATGTAGCAGTGGCTCTGATAGTGTTTAAATATTGCATATTGCAGTGATTAGGAGAAAGTTTCTTTCAGAATTTACTCTCCGACTGCTAACTGATGCTGTGCATTTTTTATTCATTTCCAATATGCAGTCTCGTCAGGATATCTTGAAAATTCATTCAAGAAGAATGAACTTGATGCGTGGGATTGATTTGAAGAAAATTGCAGAGAAGATGAACGGTGCATCAGGTGCAGAGCTTAAGGTATGATTAGTATAATTCTTTCATTTTGCAGTAATTTGACAAACGACAAGTATACTCAGGACACAAAACTTAGATTCTTGATTCAATAAAAAACATTGCTTGGTAGAAATCAAGCATGCCATATCTATGAAAATAATTATTGAAGAGTAATTTATGTGTTATGGTCTTTCCAGGCGGTGTGCACAGAAGCTGGAATGTTTGCTCTTAGGGAGAGAAGAGTCCACGTAACACAGGAAGACTTCGAGATGGCTGTTGCTAAAGTCATGAAGAAAGAGACGGAGAAGAACATGTCCTTGAGGAAGTTGTGGAAGTAAACATGCCCGTATTTAAGAAAGAAACTGAAATGTTACTGTGTGTGAGAGCATAATGTATACTTCTGGAGCTAAGATAAGATATGCTATCATTTCCTTGAGTACTGGGCATAAGTTTCCTTTCTTCTTTTCAGCTCTAGTGCAACTATTTTCTTTGTTCTACTATGTTATGAAACAAATCCAATCTGAAACTTGTGAAAGCATATATCTATTTATCTATATGTGTACCATTTGTTTTTGGTGTAAAATGATGTTATACATGTAATATCTATTTATCTATATGTGTACCATTTGTCATGGTCGGATTGGCGACCTTGCCGGCGAGAAGGCTAAAGTGGGAGATGGGTCTAGGGATTCACGTGTCAATTTGGGGGAAAAAGGGGTCGGGGAGTTCAATGGCCAAATCGGTGATGTTGATGTTGTAAGTGAGTAACCTGGACCGAGGACGGCTGAGGGGAGGGTACAGGGAGCTGCAAAGACCAAATCTAGAGGTTTCAACCACCGATTGGAATTAGCCACTCCAAAAGTCCAACCACACACCAAGGTAAAGAGTATGAATCTAGCTCATATACCACCTGAGCTAAGAAGTAGTGCTCCAACAACTTGTTTGTTACCCAATGCAATTGAGTGTGAAGCTTTGAAATGGGA
The DNA here is from genome assembly GCA_963920655.1 of Geranium rotundifolium. Taxonomy (NCBI): domain Eukaryota; kingdom Viridiplantae; phylum Streptophyta; class Magnoliopsida; order Geraniales; family Geraniaceae; genus Geranium; species Geranium rotundifolium. The sequence goes on from OY987320.1 coordinate 11,740,275, forward strand.
GAAAGCTATAATTTTGCATGTTGTGGGTGACTCCAACGTTGAATTACATCAATACTTATATTGGGAGACAATGGAACTGTGTGAGTCCACCGGAGGTGTTCTATCGCGTTGATGGTTATTTAATTGTTAGGTTCCATACGCTAGAGGAAATGAATGAGATTCTTTTTTCAGGACCGTATACGATTGCCAATAAACCTGTGATAATCAAGAAGTGGGCGTCGGATTTTAATTTTAAAGATGAAATTTTGAGGGTAGTGTCTATATGGACTTAACTTCCAAATCTTCCTTTAAACTATTGGGGAACGGACTCCTTGAGTAGAATTGGTAGCGTCATAGAGAATCCCTTGTTTGCTGATGTCTGCACTACGCAACAAACTCGGTCTACTTATTGAGGTGGACATTACAAGGTCGTTGGTGCACTCTATAGTGATCGAAGAATCTGGGGGAAAGAAAATCAACCAAGCTGTATTGTATAATTGGGAACAAAAGTTATGTACCACTGCCATAAAATCAGCCATGGATGACACCAAGAGAGACTAATGGAGCATAAGGAGTTAGGGAAAAACAATGGGTACCTAAAAGGCCTACTCCAGCGGAGAGTGAGTTAGCAAAAAAGGAGGTGAATGGTTGGATAACTCCGAGGAGCAGGATTCAGGCACAACCACAAGCCACACAGATAACAATTTTGACAAACTCGTATGCGAGTTTAGCCCCTAATGAAGGGTGTTGGGAAAGGACAAAGGGAAGGACATAGACACAACAGAATGGGGCGGGGACCCTATCCCCTCTAGTTCCAAATGAGGATGATTTGCTGGAACGTGAGGGGCTGCAACAAGCCCTTCAAGCATAAGGAGATCTGATCCTTCTTGCTTGAGAATAAAATTGATGTATGTGCGCTGCTGGAAACTAGGGTTAAAGAGACAAATTTTCCTAAAATTTTAAGGAAGTTAATTAAAGATTGGGGTAATTCCATGTCAGTACCCTAACTTTGCTTCATTTCGAAATCAGTACCCTGACTTTAAAATTTTTTTTGCCGGTACCTGAAGTTTATTTACGTTGCAGTTAAGGTAACGGCTGTTAAATATAACAGAATTTGTGTGCAAAATGTCTAAAATGCCCTCAATAGTGTTGGTCTGTTAATCTGGTCTGATTGGTTCAATTGATATGATTATGAAATTACTATTTTACCCCAATTGAATACTCAATTTAACTGATAAATTGAGGGCAAATCTGACTTTTCACCTACACAAATAATAAATATAATTATTTAATATTTAAATATATATAATAATATTATTAATTATATATTACATATTATTATTCATTAAATAACCAAATTAACCCTAATTAAACCCTCCCCTCCCCACCACTCCCGTCTCCGCCACCACTCCCGCTCCGGCCGCCACTCCCGCTCCGCCACTCCTGCTCTGGCCGTCTGCTCCGGCCGCCACTCTCGCTCCGGCCTCGCGACGGATTCGCAGATCTGAAGCAACATCGCGACGGGGTCGATTTCGCAGATCTGAAGCAACATCGCGAAGGAGATCTGGGACGAGGAAGCGAGAGCGAAGGAGAGACCGAGCAAGCGACGAAAGGCCTCGAGGTTGAGGCGGAGTTGCAGCGGCGGCGATTCGGGAGATGCAGAGCTACGCGACAACCCGGGGCAGACGGCCACAGAGACGCTGCTCTCCGATTCGACCTCCGTCACGAGGCCGGAGCGAGAGTGGCGGCCGGAGCAGACGACCGGAGCGGGAGTGGCGGAGCGGGAGTGGCGGCCGGAGCGGGAGTGGTGGCGGAGACGGGAGTGGTGGGGAGGGGAGGGTTTAATTAGGGTTAGTTAGGTTAATTAATGAATAATAATAATATATAATATATAATTAATAATAATATTATATATATTTAAATATTAAAGAATTATATTAATTATTTGTGTAAGTGAAAAGTCAGATTTGCCCTCAATTTATCAGTTAAATTGGTATTCAATTAGGGGTAAAATATTAATTTCATAATCATATCAATTGAACCAATCAGACCAGTTTAATAGACCAAAACTATTGAGGGCATTTTAGACATTTTGCACACAAATTCTGTTATATTTAACAGCCGTTACCTTAACTGCAACGTAAATAAACTTCAGGTACCGGCAAAAAAAGTTTTAAAGTCAGGGTACTGATTTCGAAATGAAGCAAAGTTAGGGTATTGACATGGAATTACCCCTTAAAGATTTTAAGATTATATACAATTATCCATATGATGCAGATGGTAGAATCTGGATTGCTTGGAACCCAAAATTGGTTGACGTGGAAAGCGTAGGCATGTGTGCTCAGGCGATTTACTGTCATATAGTCAGCCTTGCTACTGGAAAAAAATTGCATTCACTGCAGTTTATGGTTTTAACACGATGCAGGAGAGGAAAGAGTTATGGAAATTCATAACAACGGTGAATGAGCATTGCTAGCTCCCTGGGGTATTTGAAGGAGATTATAACACGGTACTGTCTACCATATATAGACTAAATGGTGCGCCTATTTCTGAAAGAGAGGTTCTGGTTTTTGAGGAATGTTTGACGAGAAATGATCTCTCAGAGGTAAAAACAATTGGGGGACAATATACATGGTGCAATAATAAGGATGGAGCTAATAGGATCCTTTCCAAAATTGATAGATTTATTGCGAACATGCTTTGGTTCACTATGTACACGAACGTGGTCTTGGAGGTCATGAATATGGGTGTGTCAGACCATTGTCCTTTAATAATTGATTTGGTGCAATGCATAATCCCCCGGACCACCCCTTTTCGCTTTATCAACATCCTAACTGAGCATGAATAATTTTATGAGGTGGTGGAACAACAATGGGAAAGAGACAAACATAAGAACCCACTCATTGATACATGGTACAAACTAAAAGAGATGAAATGGAAACTAAAGAAAATTAACACCACTTACTTCAAGGGTATCAGTTAGAGAGTTGAGCAGGCTAGAGCATCAAGATGTGCAAGTAAAACTAAACACTAATCGGAGTAACATAAAGCTTATAGTATTGGAGAGGAACATATTGGAAGAGCTGGAGAAATGGAGTACTATAGAAGAGAGAATATGACATCAAAAGGCAAGAACCTCATGGATTCGTCTTGATGACCACAATATCAAGTTTTTTCATGCCTATGCCAAAGCGAGGAATAGTCAAAATTCTATTAAACTTATTATTCAAGAAGATGTAACAAGGATTCAAAATCACTTTCTCATAAAGGTAAAAATTGTTGGGTTTTGTGCCCTAGCACAATGTATTTTCAATCTAATCTTGTAATAAAGATTATTACTTGAATAAAAATCGGCATTCATATTACTAAGTGTTGTAGTAATATCTTAAGTATGATTTGATTTGTATCATTGATGTGTCAACACATAATAGTAGATCTACAGATCAGATAAAATCTTACTTAAGCAATCCCCGATCAGAATAGCTTCATAAGAAGCGATCGATATGAGGCTAACTCTAAATGATCACGCTCTACTGATCATGGCCAGTAGGGGGCCAGAGTTAGGTCATAGTATCACCAGTCAGGGGTGATATAGGACGACCCGAATCATGAGTAAGTTACATAGACACAGTCATGAACATACTCATATGTCGGATCATGAAATCACATCCTCAGACCGAAGGACCATTGAGGTCAACATGTAATGAGTGACGAGTTTGACTCAGTCTAACGTCTCCTGTAAAAGGGTTACAATAACGGCTGTGATTGGCTCGATCATGAGTTACATAAGTTGACTAGATGGATCTCTGAAGGATTTATCCCTCATACGGACGTGTTAGCAGATATCAGTTTAGGCCACTTGATGAGTACAACTGAAATACGATAGCATGGCCATGCAGACGATACTTAGTATCAGTTATAATTCAGTTAACTCAGAATCAAGAAACAGGACAATAGAACGAGGATGACTTGTCTATGCCTCGTGGTTGTCAAAGATATCAAGAGGATAAAAGGATAGATTCATGTACAACAAGGTTAAGTCGAAATCTCGATAATCACAAGCGTTGGGTAATCTTGATGTCTTGCTAGAGGCCACTCATGATGGAAAGGGTAAAATGGTAATTTTACCAGTCCGCCGACGTGTCGTGAGCCTAGAGGGTCACACACTTTAGGTTGAGTAAAACGGATGGAATCATATGGAGGAATCATGAGAGAGACAAAATCCGGTTTTGGATTAAACCGGAATCAAGAACGGTTTAGCAAGACTAATTAATTATAATCTAATTAAATAGATTTAGTTAAATTAGCTAAACTGGGCCTAGCCAGAATGGGCTTCTCTACACAATTAATTAAAAGTTTTGGGGTTTAAGCCCATTAAGACCTTTAATTAATTAAAAGCCCAAATAAGGTCTATAAAAGGGAAATTTTCAGATCTGAAAATTAAGCAATAATTTTACAAACCCTAGCCGTCCTCTCTCTCTCTCCCTGCCAAGTTTCGGCCGGCCCCTCTCCTCCCCGCCTTCCGTCTGTTTTGCTTGCTTCGATCTTCTAGCAAGGTTCGTTGCAAGTATCCCTGGATTGCTCTTCCTGTGTGGACGATCTTTAGAGGTTACTAAATCCAATTTAGTAACAAGGAGATTTTGATTCAAGGTAACACTTAATTTTAATCTAGTCTAGATCTCATGATCAATTCATGATCATGCAAGATCCGTATTTAAACATGGAACTTTGAGGTTAATTTCTTGTATGGGCATGAAATTAATTGTCTGGAACCCTCAAATAATTCCTTCAAAAATTGCATATTCTTATAAGCAGTTGATGGGAAGTGCTTCTATATCTCCCTATGATTGACAAGGAGATTCTGGGAAGTGGATCTAAATTGACACATGCTCATCAGATCGGGTTATGCTCTCCTTTTTCTGCCGCGGAAATAAAGAAGGCTTTGTTCAGTATGGACTCTATGAAGGCTCCAGATATGGATAGTTATAATGTGCATTTCTTTAAGAGTACCTGAAACATCGTGGGACCTAGTTTTGTCAGAGCTAGTCAAGAGTTCTTTCGTTAGAAATTCTTGCCTAAAATCATTAACTACACTAATGTTATGTTGATTCCTAAGGCCCCAAATGCTATGACTGTCAAAGAGATTAAGCACATTGCTTATTATTCTGGGATATACAAGATTATCTCCAAAGCTTTGACTATCAGGATGCAAAAAGTCTTACCTCACATCATTGGTGAGAGCTAATCGGCATTTGTCAAAGAGAGAGAGTAATTTTTGATAATATATTGCTTAATCATGAATTGATAAAGGACATGTATGGAAAAGGGTATCTCTGAGATGTATGCTGAAAAATTGATTTGCAGAAAGCGCATGATACAGTTGAATGGCCATTCCTCAAGTACTTGATGCTCGAGATTGGCTTTCCTTACCATTTTGTAGAGTGGATTATGGCATGTATGAGCACGGTCTCGTATTCATTCATGTGAATGGAGACATGACTAACCCTTTTGCAACTAAAAGGGGACTAAGAAAAAGGGACCCAATCTCGCCTTACGTTTTCTTAATATGCATGAAATACCTTAATAGATGTTTGCAAAGTTTGAAGAGTAACCAAGAATTTCACTATCACCCTAGATGTAAGAAGCTGGATTTGACACATGTTTGCTTTGCAGATGATTTGTTTCTTTTCTATAGAGGAGACGTACAGTCCGTGAGGCTCCTTCTCATCGCCTTTAATCTCTTCTTTAATGCGTCGGGTCTGAAAGCAAATCAGGTTAAGTGTTGTATCCACCTTGGCGGGGTTCCTCATAATAAACTTGAAGCAATATTCTCTGAGGTTGCTATGGTAAGAGGGGAATTACCTCTCTCTACTAGGAAATTATCTGTTATCCAATGTCAACCGTTGATCACGAAAATTTTGTCTCAGGTGGATTGCTGGACTTCAAAATTATTATCATATACAGAGAGAATTCAATTGATCAAATCAATTCTGTTTGGTGTGTAGATGTATTGGTGCCAGATTTTTCTCGATCCACAAAAGGTATTGAAAATAATCCAGAGTACATGTACGACATTTCTTTGGACTAGATCATCTCGGACGTCCAAGAGAGCTTTAGTGGCTTGGGAGTATATGTGCTTACCTAAAACTGCAGGGGGTTGGAATATCACTTGTCTGAAAACCTGGAACAAAGCTGATATATGCAAGTTGTTATGGAACCTTGCTCATATGAATGACAAGATGTGGGTGAGATGAGTTCATGAATATTATGTGAAAACAGAGATGTCATCATCATGACGACGCCACTTCGATCGTCATGGGTGGTGAAGAAAATCTTTGCAGCTAATAAAACAATCATTGATAGTGCGGGGCTATTGAGTTATTGAATGAGCTAACATTTTCAGTGCGTAAAATGTATAATGCGATCAGGGGAGAGATCACTAAAGTGAGTTGGAGGAAGATAATTTGTAACAACCCAGCCCCTCCGAAGTGTGTCCTTATAAGTTGGATGGCCATTGTGGGGAGATTAGCCACATGTGATAGATTGACTAGAGTTAGGGTAAGTTGTGTCTTAACCCGCAGCTTGTGTACTAAGGAGTTAGAGACCATATCACACTGATTCTTCAGTTGTGAGTATGCCACTGAGGTATGGGAAGCTGTTTTTGGATGGCTCGGAATCACGAGGAGGCCGTGTAATTGGCAAAGTGAAGTAAACCATGTTCAAGCCTATTATAATACAAATGCCACACATCATCAAATTTACAGAATGATGTTGAGTCTAGCAGTCTATTTGATTTGGAAAGAGAGAAATTGCTGGAAGTTTCACAATGTTCAACATGGAACTAATGCGATTGTAAAGCAAATTCAAAATATGGAGTTCTGTTGCTGCTATACGAAGAAAAAAGTGTAGAAGGCACTACTTAAGAGGTATGATAATTAGGTTGTTTGTCTCATAGATGGTTGGTTAACTTTGTTTGTTATATAGACTAGTTGAGGTGAGTGTGTGTTGGTTGTTGTTGCGATGTAGTGTTTCCAGAGTTGTTCTTCATCGTTTGGTTTAATAACTTCTATTTTACCAATATTTTTTTTTAAACAATGCCAATAATAAGTCTAATGCCCTCAAGTTCTTTGGGTACGATTTGTTTAGTGGTTAATACATGCAGTATTATGAAATTTGCCGAAATCTGGCAAGATTCTGGTATTTATGGCCTTAGTGAGACGAGTTCGCCAAAACAAGCTCGAAATTCAGTCAAATCAGTCAAGGACAGTTCATTCCGGTCCGGTCCAGTACTGTCTAATTTTGGTCTTTTTTCTTGAAAACTAAAGCCTCTATTTCTCAATGCTTTCAAATTCAATTAATGCTAGTTGCTAGATTCTACAATACATTCAATCTACTAGAGTTTTTTGGTTTGGTGAATAAATATTAAATGCTAAAAATAAACTTTGATTATATCTATATTAAATACTAGAACCTTTTGGTTCGTTATATATTCAATCAATCTATAGCCTTTTGATCTTCTAAAATTAAAATTTATCGAATAAGTATTAAATATTTAAAGATAAACTTTGATAAGTATACACGATTAACTTACAATTTTAATGTCTATGTTTAAAGCCTTGTTCTTTACAACATGTTTATCTTATTTTTCTAATACATGTAATTGTTTGAGATTTGGCCGTACCTCTGTGTTTGGGCTAAGGATTTGGGAGGAGAGAAATTCCACATGGAGTTTGGGACTTGGTTGAAGAAGATGACATTATAAATATTATTTTTGAAGTTAAAATTTTCATCCAGATTTTAACCATGTTATAGTACCGTGTAAGAAACGTAATTAGTTGAGCCGAAAATGAACTTTTTATAATATGTGTAGTAAATTGTAGAACGTGTCTTAATAATTGCGGTGTAATTATCACCTATATATATATATATTTGACCATGAGCATTTTATGAATCATGCTTACTTGTCAATTGATTCACTCTAGTAAAAACTATTCCTTAGATGAGAATCTAAGAACCAATCAATACCTATTAGTAGGATGGAAATAAGCAAAAGTTACGATAAATAGGTGAATTAATAATAAATAAAATAAAAAATTGGTCTGAAGGGTATTTGGGTCAAATTGGTATACCAAAAATAAAGTTAGTTTGTATTTGTTTTCATTTTATAAAAACTAATCATTCCTATGTTATGAAAATGAAACTTATTTTATTATCTCTATTTTAATATTATTTTCAATTTCAATTTAGCATATTGTTCCATCGTTGGATAGTTAGGTTCAAAAGGACGGTTTATAGATTATGTTTTAAATATTAAATAAAGTAACTCAGATTCTTTCATGTATTTATAGATTATGTTTTAGGGGAAACCTCAATTTACCTCACCTTACTATACATAATTTTCTGGTTGCTACACTTAAGTTTAAAAGTCTTGCTACCGGTAGCCAAACTATTTTTAGGATTTACCTCGTCTATTTTTTTTATAAGAAAATCCATTAAGAACACATGCATAGTGCACATGATTGATAGTTTTAGACAATGACTAAAATACTCTTTATAATGGAAAGAGAGAAAAAGCACAAGTTTAGATTTTTCAAACATGGTGACCCAAACAAGCGCGAACAAGAATCGAGCGATCGATACCCATTTCATGATTCTAGGGATTTCAAGCTTCAACAAGGAGGAGGAGCAAACAACAAGATGACGGATGCGATGGGCCAGGCTCTGTCAAAGGCTACTGATATTCCGACGATGTTCAGTCACTGCGACAGATTCATTCAGTACAACATTTTCGGGAATATACTCGAAGTATGACCAAATATAAACCTCCTATCATCCCCATAAGGAAAGACTCTTACGGCATTGTCTAATTCATGCTTCTACACTTGTTGTTGCTGTAATTTTGTATGTTATATTATGACATCTACAATTTGTAGACCATTTTAAAGTATTGTTACTGTTTGTAGAAAAGTTTGGTACAATTTGTGTTCATATGTTAGGCTAGTTGCAGATGTTTATCTCTATTTATTTCTATAAAACTAGTAGTTTATGTTTCTAGTTTATAATTGGTTTTGATTGGTTTGGTGATTAATGGGTGTTCTTTTGTAACAATTGGTTCGACAACTTGCCTAGTCACAGACAATGGAAAGTAAATAGACAAACAGTAAACTAAAGACACACAATATGTTTACCCAGTTTGGTGACTCCGCACTTACGTCTGGGGGCACTTTACCAGTGGAAAGGTTTTCACTGTATTGTAGTTAATAGTACAACTTCAAGAATCAATTGGTTATCACATAAACCATTGTTTTAAGCTCCTATTACCTCACCGTAAACCACCTCGACCAGGGACTCCCCCTGTCTTTGAGATCCTCTCAATTCTACCCTTCGAGCAAGCCTATGCTCGGTGTATTTGTCTTCGACAATTTGTTCGTGACTCTTCAATCACGAAAAGCACACACCCTAAAATAAAAAACACTCAAACCTCATGATTGATGTTTTGTGATCAACACCGTTCTTGATAAATCTATAAGCCTCTCAACACGCCAGTCTTGCACGGTTAAGAACTCTGAGAATTTAGCACATAGAACGTCCCAGTTGCTATGAGGGAAGCACCTGCTTTTATAGCAACTCTACATGCCTACTTCGGAGTTCTACTCCTTATAGGAAATCCCTTGTCGCCTCTTCGTTGTTGGCAAGTTGACAGGTTGGCGTTGTCGCCTTAATTGGCCTTGCTGACGTGTACTCTTTACAACTGGAAGTTGCCTAAACTTGTCGTGACTTAATTCTCTTGTGCGCCATGCTCATGTGAATTTAAACAGGAAAACTTCAACAACTTTCCTAATCCTGAGCACATTATGTCACACTGAAAAATATGCCAACACTAAATGTATCAACAGTTGAAAATTGTCAATATCAATTATGCTTTCAGTCACAGGACTAGGGAGAATGTGGCAATAAGAAAGATTGTAAATACATTTGACAACAAAATTGACGCTACGAGGATTCTCCGCGAGATCAAACTGGCTAATTTGTTGGCAGCCATGGTCGTTGATATGTTTTTCCTTCCTTTGAGGGTGTTTACAGAGAATAAGATGAAAAACAAATAATCCAAAAGAGAGAATTGGATGTGAAATAAAAAAAAGAAACAAAGAAAGATTGTAATGTTACATATAGACTTATTTGTTCTTTAAGGAGATGAATTTCTCCTAAGTTTTATATCGACTTCTCAAACTCAAGCAAAATACTTTTAATAAATCAAATTTGAACACATTGTTAAATACTTAATTCATTAATGGCCTTACTTATCATGTTTAAATGATGACAAGATATATATTATAACCTTAAAAAACCTCATTAACAAAAACTAACTGTTGGAGTTCTCGAGTGGACGCCGCAACGATTTGAGCTTCACACAGTTAGTGGAGAAGTTTAAGTTTCAAACCCCGTTGTGATTAGGGTGGGGAAGAGTTAAAGGATAGATTTAGGATATAATGTAATTAAAAAATAACTATTGGATTGGGCTCAATGAAGAGAATAGGAGGTATAATAATAACTTTAGTGGTGAACATAAGACCTTAATTAGCCAAAGAACACCAACATCATTTGTTATAAAGAAGGGAAAGTCGTTCTAGACTGAGAGGGGAGTGAGGAAAGAAGAGGATGAGTCCCGTAGTATAAGAATTAACCCGTGCTACGAAGTTGTTATAAGAGAGCGAGAGAGCCAAATAAAAAGGATTATCGGGTTGTGATTGATTTCATTTGTTGTCTCTTTTGCACTAAAAGATTGTGGGAAGGAATCTGGTGCGAACAAATATTTCATTTAAAGAACAAGGCTTATTCAGTGTAATATGAAATGAACAAAGAAATAATACAGATTGACTAGTATACAAACAGAAAGATAGATAGCAAGATGAATGTATAAGGCTATCGAATAAGTGAAAATGAAAAGGTGTTATTCCTAATTTTATTGCTCTTGATTCTCATATTTCTATTTGTCACAATGAAGAAATACAAAAGGGTGAGGTAGGGTACTCTCTGAAATCAGCACTTTTATTATTCATTGTGTTATGGTAATAAGTTAAGCATTATTTCGTCTAAATCCATCAAGTGTGTCATCACTGATAGTAAAACCCTTAGACAGTACAAATATTGCTTGAAATCATGATTGGCAAGTCCCTGGTCGTAAAGCTATATATATATATATATATATATATATATATATATATGCTGGATTATGTGAGAACTAAACCCCTTTATGAGAACTGAGTTTTTCCATTGAAAATGAGTGAATGACCATCATAAATTGTGATATCCAATGAAAGTGAATGTCCAGCGGAAATTGGTGAATGTCCAACGGAAACACTTTGTCCATTCAAATCAAATGAATATCCAACGGAAATAAGGGAATGTCCAGTGGTTCTCATGTTCTCACGACACATTTGGTTCTCAACCGAACCCTTATATATATATATAGGGAAGGGTTCGCCGCGAAACAAGTATGTTACACACCAACACCCTAACGGATCTGTCAACGACCGTTATCTCCCTCCCAATCCGCGTGGTTACACGTGTCATCATCCCCTTCGCTCCGCGCAAATCAGACGGCTGAGAGATGGTTTGGACGTTTGGACGCTCAAATATGGTTTGTAGTGGAGAACGTCCCTATATATATAGCGACCGGTATACGGATGACTGATAATCACGCTCTACTGATCATAAGTAAATAGTTACCAAGTCAGATCATAGATATCATTTAGAGAAATGATGTTGGACGACCCGACCTGAGAAATATGTCATAGATTAAGTCATGAGCATTCTCGGTTGTCGTAATATCATTGAATCCTTATGGACTTTGGAGTATTCGTGGATTCCCCTATGATAACTCTCATAGTTTGACATGCTCACCTACGTTATTTGTAACATGCTACCAAAGGGATTTGTCCCATATGTACTAGTGGGAACGATATCAGTTTAGGCCTCTTGATGAGAATGACTGAGAGGAAATGTGCGGCCGCACTATTGATAAAGATTTATCATACTTAGTAATCTCGAGATCAATAAACAAGTTTGAATAAATAAGGGTGACGACTCTATGTCTTATGTTCAAACACAATATCTAGTGACAAATGAATTATGATAGTTACAACAAAAGGATAAGTCGAATAACCACTTATGATGAATGGACCGAATGGAGATTTGGGCCATTTTCCAATGACTCATGAGCCTATAGGGTCACACACAAAGAGCAAGCCCGAAGTACGGGGAGAACAAGTGGAGAATAGAGCGCGTGACCAAATTGAGGCAACAGGTTTTATGACCAAGTGTTGGTCACAGACTTCCCAAAATGGTCAAGGCCCCGTGGTAATGGTTGGCCACGAGACAACTAATAGGCCACAAGTCATGACTGTGGACATTTGGTCACGGGTAACCAAATGGCTATGAGGCCGTGGCGAAATCCGTGACCAAGCAAGTTGGTCACGGGGCGGCTAATCGGTCACGGCCCCGTGACGAGTCTGTGACGATGTCGCAGATTCTTTTCGCGATTCCAATTTCTGATCTGTTTTGGAATTGGAAAGAGGAAAATATTGAGCACGAATTTTAGGGAAAATTCTGAAGTATGAATTCATAATTAAGTAGGATTTTATTGGAAATAAAACCTTTACATCCTATGGCATATATATATGTTGCATCGGTTTACTTGAAAACTCTAATGCGAGTTTCACAACATTAGAACTCCGCCTAAAATCTCAGATCTAATTAATTGTTATATAGATATGATTTGAGAAGATCAATTATTATATGTTGCATCGATCCCGAAGGAGATGCTTTCAATTGATTTGTGAAGAACATGTTTACTCTCAAAAGTTTGGTAAAACCAGATCTACCGGAGGTAATTGAAAGTTTTTAACCATTTCATTAATTAGACTTAAACAAGCAGTAGATCCTTGCTAAAATGTGGTTTAAATTTTGTCATATTGCTTCTGATGCTATGTATGTGATCCCGAGTTTTCCAACACCTTTAGCTAGCAAACGAGAAAGTGCAAGCATACTAGCTCTTTTTGACTTATTTGGAATGAGAACTTCAACCATGTTGATGTATGACAATCCCAATTAAGATTCTTAATTGTATTAGATTTTGGATAATTTTAGGTTTCCTAACTCTAATTAGTTTGGATTGATTAGTTCTATTGATTTAAGTTTACTAGTTTGAGTTAATTTTGGAGAATTAGTCCTATATAAGTCTTAACTTGTGTAGAGATTATTATCATCATTATCATTATTATCAATTTGAGTTACTTGGATTTATTCCGTTTTCTCCCTAAAGTTAGGGATTTATCCTTGCTTTGTTTCGAAGCACCCTTCTACTGCACCAAAGTGGTATCAGAGCCCGAATTTAACCAGGCATGATGGCCAACTATGGCACTAGTAGAATCCAACCCGTCGTCTACAAATGATGGATTGAACGAGTCGTGCAACGACTAGATGACACTATAGACTCACTTAGTAACATAACGCAGAAACTTCCTGCGCATACATCTGAGACGAGAAACCGACAATGTGAAAGTCGAATGGAGAACGACAACGATGCATGTGACTTTCCACTTGTTTATCAATAATAACAAAAGAATATTCATGCGCTGACAGACGATGTAGAGAATGGAGAAAACAAAGACAAGATATTTCGAACTCGATGCACCATTAACAATAAATTATGTAAAGTGATCATTGATCATGGTAGCAATGAAAATAAAATCTCCAAAGCATTGGTCAAAACGCTCAACCTGAAAACAGAAGCACTCATGATACCATACAAAACTAAATGGAACAAAGGAAAAATCAAGACTAAGGTAATTGAAATTTGTTTTGTTCCTTTCACAATTGGGAAATACTATAAAGATGCGATTTTATGTGAAGTGGTGTATATGGATACTTGTCACGTTTTGTTGGGGCGACATTGGTATTGCGACATCAATGCTACGTACAGGGTTCATGACAATACATATATGTTTTGGTGGGAGAATAACAAGATTGTATTTTTCCCGCAATCAAACTCACTAGACTACAATCTCACTATTAAGAAAGACAAACCAGTTTTCTCAAAAGTTAACGATCAGGGTAAAGTTGAAGAACAAATTGAAGAAGATACTAAGGTTGGTATTGAGAGATCTACACTCGCAAAAATTAAGTTGGAATCTTGTAAAAAAAATTGGTGGATCCATTTTCGATACACGCAAAAGGTACGAAGGTTACAACTGAAACTCTTGGTTTTTAGTTGACTTTTGGTACAATTAAGTGTTCCCAGGTTCCATCATGTATGGTTCAAAGTTATGAAAACAATTATAATAGAATTTATGATCAAGAACTTGATGGAAATATGAAAGTGTACAAGAAGCCACCAGACAAGAATAAGAGTCATCAAACAAGAAACTGTGATGAATGTAATAGTTATGACCAACGAGATGTAAATCTGTTATTGAACTCAATTGATGCTCCTCATGGTGAGATAAGAGAGGAATTGCAAGTGACAACTCAAAGACATGGTGAAACATCAACTGATGATATAACCTTTTTTATGGAAGAATTACTTTGTGCAACATCGGTGACTATGTCGCATCTACAAGTTCAACTCCGACTTATGCATACTTCCTTTCATGAATATGCATGGAATAGACCGTTCGTAAGAACTGCCATCAACCGAAAGTTGGTCACAATGGATGATTATCATGAGTTTATGGACGATGACATGTTTCATGGTCTAAACATAAAGGAAAGAAACACAAGGTATGCCGTTTGTCATACAAAGACCTCGTGTTTTAAGCGAGAATAATATTTTAGATGAGACAAACCTATGATTGCACACATGCAAGCGAGAGAATTTGATGAGTTGCCTGCTCAAGTAATACATTTTGGTTCTCCACACAAGATCTTTTATAGACTAAATAACCTAGATGTTGTGTCCGAATGTAATATATCTCGAGTGCGGAATTTCTATCACACGAAAAACCTACCTGCTCACATGAATATTCCCAAGAGACTCAACATAGGAGACACATTCAAGTACCATCCACCAGATAAGGATGTTTCATCTTTGAGTCAAAATGTCAAGTTTAGATGCATTTTAACGAGTATACCTACTAGAGCAAGTGGGAAAAAAATCACAAGAGATCCAAGAGATCTTGTCGTGACACAAGATCTAGATGTTTATCCATTCAATGATGAGTGTAAGAAGGAGATGGATATAGATCTGGAAAAAATAGCAAGGTGGTGACTTCACAAAGAGAAACATACACTCTATGACGACCATGTAGCAAGTAGATATTTTATCACAAATCTTATTGAAGTTTATGAAAAACACCATTCACCAGATGAGTTCTCTAGATCCAGAAAACTCGGGACAAGTTTTTTTCAAGCGTTAGAGAATTGATGTAGGACAATCCCAATTAGGATCCTTAATTGTATTAGATTTTGGATAGTTTTAGGATTTCCTATTAAGTTAGGTTTCCTAACTATAATTAGTTTGAATTGATTAGTTCTATTGGTTTAGGTTTACTAGTTTGAGTTAGTTTTGGAGAATTAGTCATATATAAGTCTTAGCTTCTGTAGAGATTATTATTATCATAATTATCATTATTATCAATTTGAGTTACTTTAATTTATTCTGTTTTCTCCCTAAAGTTAGGGATTTATTCTTGTTTCGTTTCGAAGCACCCTTCTGCTGCACCACATGTGATTCCGTCTTCTTTAATAGCGAGTCATTTCTAATTCAATGTTCGTAGAAGAAGAAAGAAATCTCTATAAGTATATTAGGTCTTGGTCGATACACACCAATTTAAGCTTATAATATTTGTTCAAGGCTATAAGGTATGGCTAGCTCAAGCTCATGCTAAGATAAGAGAGAATGAGGCTTGGAGCGAAGAAAGAGACATAAGGTACAAACAAGGTATCAAGGCCTAAAGTTGGTAAAAAGAGCAGTTGATTGTGATTTCCTTGGAAGGAGAGTCTCACTCATTGATACCACTCATCCTAAAAAGAATTCACACGAATAATAAAAGAAGTAAAATATATCCACGTGCACTTGAATGTGAAATCTTTCCTCACCAATACACTACACACTCCTTTTTAAGACTATATCTATGTGTCTCTTCCTCCGACTATGAAAGGTAATTTTTCTCCAGGTGAAATGATTCTTCCTTCCATATAGGATTGGAAGTAATATCGAAATGGATATGATCTAATTGCGAAGAGCGAGAATATATTGCTTATTTGTGAGATACTCTTGCGTGAATAAGGACAGTAAGACCATCCACAACAGAGAGTGAGAAGGAAGTGGAGACTTTCAGGGCTGTCATGTGGCAGCCACAACAATGAGCCTCTTCAAAAATTGATGACGTGGAGGGAGAGTAGAAAAGAGAATGGAGTGGGTGCAGAGGGTACGAGAGAGAAAAGAGTGAGT
>OY987320.1:13179946-13269106 GCA_963920655.1 Geranium rotundifolium
TGGAGAAGGTTGAGGATACTATATTCAGACATGCCATCAAGATTCCATTCATAAATGGATGAGGCCTTATAGTTTGGTTGGACAAGGGTATGAGGCTGGGATCTAAGATCGTTTTCATAGTCTACTTTGGGAACTAATGTTATTGGAAGTATATGAGAGCGGGATTTTGGAACTTCGGCTGAGCTGCTAGTTGTCTCGCTATCCGAAGAAGGACTCCTTTGTCGTACGACTGAACACATAGAGTTTTGTTCCGGTATGTTTGGAACAGTATTGCGGGAGGTAGAGGGTATATCAACACGACTAAGTTGGTCAGTAATAGCTTTAAGGAATTCACTTTTATTGGATCTAAGTTCCTGTTGGGCTGGTTTTGACACCCCCTAGATCTCTTTCATCGAAACAAATGTTGCTTCAATATTACGTTTATATGCTCCTGTCTACATCCTGGTATCAGAGGCGTAAGAGTTGGTAAGGATTAATTGAAGTTTAAATCACTTGCATCGTAGGTTTAAATTAGGCATTTTGCATCTGTTGTGAGTCGTTTTGGGGTAGTATTGTCGGCTGTAAGACCTAGTTTAGGCAACAAGTCCGCTAAAGCTCTACCCACTATAGCAACACCTGCACTCGCTTACTTTCCCTTCTTGCACTTGTTTAACTCAGTTTTTCAAAACTTTCTACTATGGACTCTATCTTTTGTAGGAGCTCTTCAATTTCATCTTCCTCTACTACTTCTACTAAAAACAAAAATGTTATCAGTAGTGAAGAAATCACTATTGAAGATTTTGAACAAAACTTGAACAGTTGGGATGTCCCAAAAGTTCACAAAACTCAAATCTACAAAACAAATAGATTAAATCTCTTTAAAAATGATTTCACAATTAAAACTGAAGAAAGAGATATCCAGCTTTCAAAACCTTTCGAAAATATCACCCTATTTTCTCCAACTACTTTAAAACAACAATAAAACAAGGGCTATCGGTACATACACATCGGTTTAGTTCAAGTAGCACTCAAACCCTTGACACGTGAAGGTCTCAATACTTCTGTCCTAGCAGCTTTAAGAGATGCTAGACATCTAAATTTTGACGATTCTCTACTAGGAACGGTGGAGTCTAGTCTTTGTAGAGGACCTGTTTCGTTTGATTGTTACCCAGATTTAACTATCTCTCTAAATGACAAAAATATTTTAAAATCCTTGATCCTTCAACTAAAATTACATAATTACAAGATGATCGAAGGGTCTATTCCAGTTGCTCTAATTTTTAAAATTCATTATAAGGCTATGATGACATCTTTTCATTCAAACTACAAACATCAAGCAACCAAAGGTGAAACCCTTATTCTTGAGACAGATTTATCCAAAGCACATACAGTTGTTCCAAGACCGATCCAGTGGAGAGATGTTTCACTTCCAGAAGAATGGATCCTCGACGGGGCTACTGATCCATCAAAACCAGATGTAGTACTGCCGGAACCAAACGCTCAAATCAACAACATAACTCAATACCTAGACGGTAAGGTAAAAATAAGCTTTGATAGACCGAGATCTAGTACTAGTTCTCGCCTCTCTGATGTCTCATCTTCCGATTCCATTAACTTAGATAGGATTTCGAGAATATCTTCTATCAATAATTATACTTACAGATCTAGTGATCTCACACCCCCTAGATCTAACCTTCCCAAACCTATACACATACCTCGTAACTACCAAAATTTTCCTAATAATGAACCACATTCCTCCTCAATGGAAAACATTGATTGTACAGCCCAGGTTGCTCACCCAGTCTACATTGAGTCAAACCAAGAACAGAACCCTCCTTCACCTGATTCTCCAACCGCTTCGGTTATTACCCAAAACATAGCAAATAAAATAAATGTTCTTCAAAGTACCTTTGAGGTTGACAAAACCCTTTTACAAAATGATTTTTATGGATCACACAATTCTGAAAAACGGATATGGTTTTTCAAAAATTTCATAGATCATAGAATAGAGATTCAAAAGACGTTTTACGAATTTGTTTTGGAAAACAAACTCAATATATTTTTCTTTGATTGGTTTGAGATATATGCTTCTCAAGAAAATATTACATATCCTTTTCAAACAATTCTTCCTGTCAATACTAAGAGAAGGTTGCCTATCTGGGAAACAACTGATGGACCAGTTGAAGCAGAGCACCCGCCTCTCAGAAAACTTGATTTTACTGTCCCAGGAACAACTCTTAAAGTAGAGGCTATTCCTCTAAAAAATTCCCGAAATGATACTTCGGAGGATTTGAAGAGTGTCCTGTGCCAAAATAATTATACGAACATTTCACTAGAACCTATTTCAAAACAGATTTCTAGAATAGAAAAACGTAATATTGAAGCAACAGTTGTTTCTTCTCATTTTCCTGAAAAATCGAAACACCTAAAGCCTCCTATGTTCAAGCCATTCCAAATGTCAAAACCAGCCCAACAGGAACTTAGATCCAATAAAAGTGAATTCCTTAAAGCTATTACTGACCAACTTAGTCGTGTTGATATACCCTCTACCTCCCGCAATACTGTTCCAAACATACCGGAACAAAACTCTATGTGTTCAGTCATACGACAAAGGAGTCCTTCTTCGGATAGCGAGACAACTAGCAGCTCAGCCGAAGTTCCAAAATCCCGCTCTCATATACTTCCAATAACATTAGTTCCCAAAGTAGACTATGAAAACGATCTTAGATCCCAGCCTTATACCCTTGTCCAACCAAACTATAAGGCCTCATCCATTTATGAATGGAATCTTGATGGCATGTCTGAATATAGTATCCTCAACCTTCTCCAGCAAATGACTATGGCGTCAAACGCCTACAAAACTCAACAAGAAACATCAGACAAAACAGTTGCTGAACTTTTGATGGCTGGATTTTCGGGACAACTCAAAGGATGGTGGGATAATTACCTAACCCCCGAACAACACTTCGAAATCCTTAATAGTATCCAAACAGATGACAATGGTGGACCAATACTTAACAACCTAGGAGAACCTATCCAAGATGCTATTTCCACCCTAATTCTTACAATATCTCTACACTTCATCGGTGATTCCTCATACCTCAGCGATAAAAATGCGGATTTATTGTCAAATCTCCAGTGTAAGAAACTAGGGGACTTCCAATGGTATAAATCTACCTTTCTCTCTAGAGTCATGCTTCGCGAAGACTCTAACCAACCTTTTTGGAAAGAAAAGTTTCTGGCTGGACTTCCTACCCTCTTAGGAGAAAAGGTTAGGAACAAAATTAGAGAAAATTATGGTAGCCATATCATACCCTATGACCAGCTTACCTATGGAGAACTAATTAGTACTTCTCAAAAACAGGGTCTCCAGATTTGCCAAGACCTTAAACTCCAAAAACACCTTAAGTGGGAATTGCAAGAATCTAAGAAAGAAGTAGGATCTTTCTGTAGGCAATTTGATTCCTCTATGACTAAACCAAAACATTGTGTAGGATATTGTAGTAAGAAACCAACACGTCCTAAACCATTTAGGAAATACCAAAAACCTTACAAAAAACATTCCTTCGAAAAACCGACCTACTATAAAAAACCTTTTAGGAAAAATTATAGAAGACCCGAGAAACAATCTGAGACTCCAAAACCCTCTTCGAAAGATGTCACGTGCTATCGATGCGGCAAGAAAGGCCATATCTCGAGATTCTGTAAAGTTTCAAAACAAATCCGAGAACTTGATGCTGAAGAAGATATCAAAGAAAAATTCTCAGCCCTTCTTTTAGAAATCTCAGATGACGAAGATGGCTCTACTTCGCCCCCTAGAGACATGGGCCCGAGCCTTGATGAGATCATAACCAGTTCCTCAGACACAGAGTCTGATAAAGGTGACTCTATTTGCGTGCTTACAAGTGACCAGTCTATAATCTTGGATATGATCAGTCATATTGATGACCCTATCCTTCAAAAACAATACCTTGAGCAACTTAAAACATCCTTGATAGATGAACCTCCTGCTACCACCCAAAATCGAACTCCTATTTCTTCCAGCCCAAACCTTTATGATCTTACTTCTATCCTTAACAGGAGAAAAAAGGTCCTCAACCCCAAAGCGACCATCAACGATCTCCAGACCGAAATAAAAACCATAAAGACCGAGATCAAACAATTAAAAGATAAACAAAAAGAAGATTCTGAAAAAATTCAACTTCTTATCTCTCGCCTTCAAAGCCAGGCTAGCGACGAGGAAAACGATGAGCCCCCTGTTCTCGAAAATTTACGAGATGCTCCTCAAGATTTCCTTTATATTCTCGAAGAAGTAACTTCACGAAAATATTTTATAAAAATTACTCTTGTTTTCCCTGATAATTCTCAAATCAATACTATTGCTCTTTTTGATACTGGAGCTGACCAAAATGTTATAAAACCTGGTATTGTGCCTCTTCGCTTCCAACAAGAGACAAAAGAAAGTTTGCACACTGCTAGCAATTCTAAGCTTAGAATTGTTGGAAAAACCCAAGCAGGTATTTTTAATAATGATTTCCTTCTGAAAAACCTGTTTCTTATGTGTCCAGACATCCATCATACAGTAATCTTGGGAACACCATTTATCAACATGATAACTCCTTATCAAGTTGATTTTGAAGGGATTAGTTCTAAAACTAAATATTCAAAATTGCTTTTTCCTTTTCTTGAAAAACCAAGGAGTAAGAGTCTTAATGTTATAAAGGCTGAGACCATTTATAACAATGAGATAAATGTTCTTATTGCTGGAAAACAATCAAATGTTTTACATCTTAAGAATGAAGTCCAATATCAAAAGATTGAACAATATTTAGGGACTAGCTCAGCCAAACAAAAAATCTCCGAGTTTCAAAATCTTTTTGAAAAACAAGTTTGCTCCGATCTACCAAATGCTTTCTGGAATAGGAAACAACACATGGTGGATCTTCCTTATGAACCTGATTTCAATGACAAACTAATTCCTACAAAGGCTCGTCCCATTCAGATGAATGCTGACATGGAACGATTCTGTAGAGAAGAAATTCAAGATCTTGAAAATAAGGGATTAATTACAAAATCCAGATCTCCTTGGTCTTGTGCTGCCTTTTATGTTAACAAGGCATCTGAAATAGAACGTGGCACTCCTAGGTTAGTAATCAATTACAAACCTTTGAATGCGGCCCTGAAATGGATTCTTTATCCGATTCCAAACAAAAAAGATTTACTACAAAAACTACACTCATCTTTTGTTTTTTCCAAATTCGATTTAAAATCAGGATTCTGGCAAATACAAATTGATCCTAAAGACAGATATAAAACTGCCTTTACTGTCCCGTTTGGACAATATGAGTGGAATGTCATGCCATTTGGATTAAAAAATGCCCCCTCAGAATTTCAAAGAATTATGAATGACATTTTTAATCCTTACTCCGACTTTTGCATAGTTTATATTGATGATGTGCTTATCTTTTCTTATTCTGTAGAACAACACATAAAACATCTCAAAACGTTCTTCTTTGCAATAAAGAAGAGTGGTCTGGTTGTTTCAGCAAAAAAGATATCTCTTTTCAAAACTAATATCCGCTTCTTAGGACATAATATTTCATGTGGTACCATTGCACCAATTGAACGATCACTACATTTTGCAAACAAATTTCCCGACAAAATTCTTGACAAAACCCAATTGCAAAGATTTCTTGGTAGTCTGAATTATGTTTTAGATTTTTGCCCAAATGTTAATAGACTAGCAAAAAAACTGCATAATAGGTTAAGAAAAAACCCTGAACCCTGGACCGAAGAACATACAAAGACTGTCCAAAAAATTAAAAAGCAAGTCCTCACCATCCCTTGCCTGCATCTTGCCGATCCCAACCTTCCTAAGATAGTCGAAACAGACGCTAGTGATATGGGATACGGAGGTATCTTAAAGCAAAACATGGGGGGGAAAGAGTCTGTCATAGCATATACTTCTGGTCATTGGAATGATACGCAAGTAAACTACTCTACTATCAAAAAAGAGATATTAAGTATTGTTTTGTGCATTTCAAAGTTTCAATCTGACCTTCTAAACAAAAAATTTCTTCTTCGTATTGATTGTAAGTCTGCAATAGAAGTTTTACAAAAGGATGTTCAAAACATTGCTTCGAAACAAATTTTTGCTAGATGGCAAGCTATTTTAAGTGTTTTTGATTTTGACATTGAATTCATTCGAGGAGATTCCAATTCCCTACCAGATTTCCTAACTCGTGAATTCTTACAAAACAGATCCTAGCAAAAAGCCCATGCCTCGTAAGAAGAAAGAAGTAGAAACACCAACCCAAAACCTTTCTGCAGCAAAACCAATCCAAACCTATGCAGATACAACGAAACAAAACCAAGACCAAACACCCTCATCAGATGATACAAAACCTCCAAGTATTCAGCAGTGGCTCATGAGCCTATCTGAGCAACCTGAGTTACTTAGGAAGCTCCAGGCAATGTCTGCCCCTATAGTGACACAAGGTAAGGGCCTCATCAAAAATTTAAAAACCGAGAAGGAGATTTCATCTCCCCCTAAAAACCCTTCTCAAATATTTTCAAAACCAGAGAAAGGCGATGCCTCTTCTTCAAAAAATATTTCGGTATCTCAAAATAGTGCTCAGGTTGTGGTTGGCACCCAATCAAGAGCCCAAAAATCTTCTTATATTGACAAATTAAATGTGCTCAATGTTCTCACCGTTGAGCCTGGGTGTTTGGAGTCTGATCCTTTCAAGACTGCGGCCAATCTACTTCCAAAAGGTTGGTTCTTCGCACCACATGACATTTCAAAACCCTCAGTATACTACCAGAGTATTCTCGAGGACACAAAGTCTGTGGAGTTCAAACACTTTTTCAAAAATGATTCGTCCTCCCCCTCGTATTCCACTGTAAAAATCCAAAAAATTCTAAGTGTAAAGGATTGGGGAGCTCCTCTTTCAACTCGCAAATCCTTCCCCTCTTCCTTCAAAACGACCATCCCTTGTTGTTGCACGTACTCCTATTGGGATTACATATATGCGTGGTACAAAACTTTTTACATTCAAAATTCCACATGTTCTCACTCGTGGTTGATTTACTTCAATAACAAGTCTATTGACCCAGCAAAACTTCCTAACTGGTTTGCCCAGTGGTGGAGATTCTTTGGTTCCTCAGATGAATATCTTCACACTGATGTGATGGAGCCTTTCAAAACATTTTCAAAAAACTATAATCCTACTCCCGAAGAAGCCAGGTTCCCCCCTCTGTGCCTCTTCTCTATCCATTTCTTTCTCCCTTGGGTCCTCTCTTGGACCTTTATCCATAATCGTGATGGCTCCATCCCTATTATCCAGAGAAAGCTTCGGATAAAATGGTGGTCCGCTTTCAACATTCCTAAAACCTTGACCACAGAAGCCATCACCGACTGGATTGCAAAGTCTCGTCAAAGGGGTAGCCAAGCTTCTCATGGCCAAACTCTTTTCCTAGCCCAGCGTGCGAGAGCCCAAGCGTCACTCGCCGCAGGAAAAACAGAAGAAGAATATCAAAATATCCTCCAACAAATCCTCTCCAGCATGCCCGGACCTTCAAAAGCTTCCTCAAAAGAAGAATCGGGATCCAGCGCTTCCTCAGCAGCATCCATCAACCTTGCCGATGATGCCGAGGACGAAGAGGTTCAAATCTGCCAGCCCCCTTTCTTTGGAAACTCGGGGTTCTAGAAAATATTATTATACTACAAAATGTAATTTGTATTTGTTTTCGTATTTGTATTTTGTAATTACGGTATACCCGTATCCAAAGCCGGTCTGTATCCAAAACCAGATCTGAAAACTTCGTAAATAGTGAAAGTAAATCACTATTTATGATAAGTGTCGTAAATAGTGAAAAGTAAATCACTATTTATGATAAGAGACTTAGTGGGAGACATTGGTGGGAGGCATGAAGTGATTGGTGAGCCATTGGAGTCTTGAAGTCATTATGCATAATATTCCTCCCGTGATGGAATAGGGGCTGATCTTTGGCTATAAAAAGGCACTCCATTTCAAGAGGAAGACACAGCATTTTTCTTGCAAGACTTCTCTCCTTTCTAGCCTACTCCTTGAATTACTTCTAAGTCTTTTATTTTCCAAACTTTCCGCTACAAAACTTTAATTTGTGTAAGTGTTATTTTATTGTTCTTGCTTTTATTTTCATATGAAATAAATTATGCACTTATTCATATGCTTTGCTCCTTATTTATTTTTCTTATATATTAATTAGATGGCCGGTTTTACCGCCTAATTATTGTTTATATTTATCGTCCATTTTATTTTATTTAATACTTAATTATTAGTTTAATTTTCTTCATTTTTGTTTATTGTTCTTGCTTTTATTTTCATATGAAATAAATTATGCACTTATTCATATGCTTTGCTCCTTATTTATTTTTCTTATATATTAATTAGATGGTATATATATATATATATATGTGTGTGTGTGAGAGAGATCCCGTGTTAGTTTTGCCTTTTGAAGCACTGTATGCATCTAAGACCCAAGAAAGAATGAAATCTTATGTTGAGGAATGGGAGAGGTTTATTTATATTGGGATAAAATCAGAGACTGCAGAATTGTATTTTCCATTTTTCAACAATTCATAATGGAATGTTTCAAAGTTGCATTCTCACCTCTCACAGAATGATCAATTTTCAAATTCACAACAAGAAGCAAAATTGTTCTAAATCACAACAAAAAGAATCAAACTCTTCTCTCATGTAAAAAAGTTGAGTTACCTCAGTGAATGCATCAGCATTTCAGTTTCATGTCTCACCAAGAGTGAACTTCACAAATCTCCTCACCTTTATGTTCTCTCCTATGGCAGCCACAGTTTGCTTCACCAGGTCCTTCACCAAGACACTGTCGTCTTTGATGAATGGCTGCTCCAGGAGAGCAAGCGCTCCCATCCTCTTCAACACCCTCCCTTCAACGATCTTCTCTCTTATACTCTCTGGTTTTGACTGAAGGTCGTCTCTCTGCATCTCGAGCTCCTTCTCCTTGAGCACAATGCTCGCTGGGATGTCGTCTATTGATACATACTGCACCAGTGGATTGGCCACGACTTGCATTGCCAGATCGTCAACCAGTTCTTTGAACTTCTCGCTCCTCCCCACAAAGTCAGTCTCACAGTTCACTTCGATTAGAACTCCAATGCGAGAGTCGTGGATGTAGGACCCAATCCTGCCTTCAGCTGCAAGTCGGCTGGATTTCTTGTCAGCACTTGAGAGGCCTTTCTTTCTGAGGTATTCTTGTGCCCTCTCGAGGTCTCCCTCAGTTTCAGAGAGGGCCTTCTTGCAGTCCATCATCCCAGCTCCAGTTTCGTCTCGCAGTTGCTTCACGAGTGCAGCTGAGACAGCTACTGCCGGTGGCCTGTAATAAAGAAACAAACGACACGGAAGATGAAAAGGAGAGCACATGTGTGCCTGTTTTTTTGCTGTGTGTGCTCACTACTATCTAAGTGATGCATAGTTATGACGAGAAAGAAATAATGCAGAAGCAAATACTAATAGAAAGTAAAGCAATCACAAGAACACAACAGAATTTATGTTGGAATTCATAAGGACCGGAATACAGAATTCACCAAGTAGTTCGGCTAAACCCTAATGAGAAAAGAAAACATGAAACCTAATTTCACAGAAAACCCGAAGTTAGGCCCAAACACTGGATCACCAAATCCCGAACATAACATAACGAGTGAGACTACCCGAACACCTTGACAAGGGGCACTGCCCCTTCACCCTGATCAGAGTTGGTTCAATCTTTATTCAAGGCATATTCCAGCATGCCTTTTATCATATCGTACAGAACCAATATGGCTCCGAGAGCAAAGAGTAGAATTAGGCTCATTATGTCTAGTATTGTTCTCAGAACGTTAGATTATCCTATCTAAATTCATGAAGAAAAAAATGTTAACAATCAAGATATTATTGTAAGGCTGAGTTTATATAAATAAAGCACCTTGTTTCAACAGATTCTTTAGCTTCCACTGGAGTTGACTGCTCTTGTTCCGGTGCAGGCACAGGTTTTGCTGCAGTTTGGGCAGCTACCTCAGCAGCGAAATCCTGGCTTTTCTTCTCCAAGCCTTCTCCTAGATTGAACCGCACAAACCTCTTCACTTTCATATTTTCTCCAACGGTAGCAATGGTCTGCTTCACCCAGTCCTTCACCACCACCTTATCATTCTTAATGTAAGGCTGCTCAAGCAAAGACATCTCTCCAAGCATTTTCTTGATCCGCCCTTCAACAATTCTCGATCTCATTTGCTCTGGTTTCGACAAGAGATCTTCTTTTTGCATTTCGATGTCCTTTTCCTTATTCACTATCTCTTCAGGGACATCTTCGGTATCAACATACTGCACTTGAGGGCATGCAGCTACTTGCATGGCTAGATCCTCCACGAGCTCCTTGAAGATATCTCCCCGAGAGACAAAATCTGTCTCACAGTTCACCTCGACCAACACACCAATTCTGCCATCGTGAATATATGAACCTATTCTTCCTTCAGCTGTTGTTCTGCTGGCTTTCTTTTCTGCACTTGCTAAACCTTTTTTTCTAAGGAACTCCTGAGCTTTAGCAATGTCCCCTTCGGTTTCTAACAGAGCATTTTTGCAGTCCATCATTCCTGCTCCTGATTCTTCACGGAGCTGCTTCACAAGAGCTGGTGATATGGATGCTGTAGTACAATAAACAGAAGTGAATACAAGAGTCATACTCACCATTAAGAGAATGCCATTATAAAGCGGATTGCACAAAGTGAAACAACAAAATCTACAATTAGATTAGACAGAGGATCATTGACAAAGCCTTGTTTTATTTCATAAGGTCTTTCTCTTCAGATGAAGGCCTATATGCAATATTATGAAATGTAATAGAATTGGCTAAATATAGCTAATAACTTTATGGCCTTGTAGACCATACTGATATGAGTAGACCATAATATGAATTGGCAGCAAACACGGGTTGGTTCCAGAAAACATACACCGATCATAATAAATAATACATATAATAACCAAAAAAATATGAGAGAAGGAGGGAAGGTTCAGTGAAAAACAACAAGAAGAAGAAAAATGCAGCTATGAACCTTTAGTTTCCTGAGCTGGTTGCACATCTGAGCTGGTAACACTGATATCCTTTTCGGGAAGAGATGCCAACTCTTCCTCCACCAGTGCAGTGACAGGAACTTCATTCTCTGCTGCAGGTACCAACTCTTCCTCCACCAGTGCAGTGACAGGAACTTCATTCTCTGCTGCAGGTGCTTGTATATCCACTTCATCTTTTGATTCAGCGCTATCAGTCTGGGGCTCTTCCTCAACTGGTGCAGCGGCAGGAACTTCATTCCCCGATGCAGGTGCTTGTATATCCACTTCATCTTTTGATTCAGCGCTATCAGTCTGGGGCTCTTCCTCAACTGGTGCAGCGGCAGGAACTTCATTCCCCGATGCAGGTGCTTGTGTATCCAGTTCATCTTTTGATTCAACACTTTCAGTTTGGGTCTCTTCCACTTTCGCTATTGGACTTTCTGAAGCTACGACTTCGGCAGGTGTACCTTCAGATGATTCAGACTTTGTATCACTTTCCACTTCATCCTGTGGAGGGGACTCCTCAATTATCTGATCTGTGATCGATATACTGCCTTCAGGAGCCAAAATTTCAGAATCCACCTCTTCTTCTTTCTCAATAGTTAGCTTTGTATCACCCACAGTCGGTGATGGGCTTGAGGCTATGCTTTCTGGGTCATCATCATTTTTTGGGCTATCAGCATTGGTTACAGTGCCTTCGAGAGATAAGATTTCAGAGCTCACCTCTTCTTCCTTCTCAGTAGTTAGTGAAGGACTAGAGGCTGTGATTTCAGAAATATCACCATTGCTTGCACTATCAACATCTGGCGCCTTAGAAGAAGCTTCTTCAACTTCTGCCGTTTCATCAACTGTCACGGGGACATTAACGATTCCCACATCAATACTTGCTACTGGTTCCTGTACTTGAGTAGTATCAGACCCAGTTATAATTTGATCCACCTTGTCCTTTTCTACTGAAATATTTGGTTCCACCGGTGCTTTTGCTGCTATCTCCTGTTTCTCCCTTTCATCCAAAAACATGGCTATATCCTCGTTCTTACGAAAAGCCATCATGAAAGGGTTTGTCGAAACATAGACTTCAGTTTGCATTATCACACCGCTGGGACGTTCACCAGTTTCTATTTTCATAGTCAAGGTTACCCGTCCCCTATCAAAACGCAGTACTTGGACCGTGACTTCTTTGCCAACTGCCAGTTCAGCAACAGACGACCCTTCCTCCGATTTTGGCAAGAATCCTTCTCCACCCCCGGGAAGTGATATAAAAGCACCAGACTTCGTCAAGTTCTTCACAGTACCCACTAGGCTCTCACCCTCGCTAAACTTCGATGTTTTCTGCGGAGGACCCTTTCTAGAAGTCTTGGAATTAGCAGAACTACTAGAAGCAGCTCTCGGTTGTGTTGGCCTACTACCATCATCTCCTTCTAGCATACTAAGGCCTATCCGCTTTTTCTCCAAATCTACTTCAACTAAAGTCACCTTCACTTCTTGTCCAACGGAAACAATGCTTCCAACATCCTTGACAAAGCCATCACTCAACCTGGAAACATGAACCAGGCCGTCTGTAAAAGCACCAATGTCAACGAAAGCACCAAATGGCTGGATTGACCTTACTTCCCCTCTAAAAGTTGCACCAAGAATCAGGTCCTCGTTCTTTATAGGTTCCATCGCGCTTTTCCGAGGATTTCCAAAACGCCTAGCTGGAGCTGGGGAGGACCCAGGAGCAGGTGCACCAGAAGATTCTTCACTTGGTTCACCATTAGCAGGAATTTCTGAGGCATCTTCAACGGGAGACTCTGATTCGCTCGCAGCCACGTCAGTCTCTGAGGCTGATACTTTATGATGTAGAGAACTCCTTCCACGTCGTGAAAACAAACTAACAGAAGTGGATGGTGGTAAAATAAATCTCTCATATGACAGTGTATGTTTTGAAGATTTCCTTGATGAATAGCATCTTTTTGAGCTGTTAGCCTTCCCCGCCGCAAGAGCAGTTCCAGGAAATAGCAAAATACTGCTTATAGAGCATGGAACCACGGGTGTCATATTGACTCGAGTCGTGAATGCTAAGATATAACCTACAATAAAAATAAGTTGTTCATCCCCGCTTCACCTGCACATTATAAAAGGAGGGGCAAAAGAAGAAGAGTGAACCCGATGCACCGGATTGAGTAAATAGTGGATAAAAATTGAATCATCATTTTAGTAATTGAGAATTTAAGATACATAATGTTACATGCAACAAGAAAATGAAGTCCATAGTCTGGCTTATCATGCTACTCGAGAAAAGAAAAAGAAACATACACCATACAGAAGCTGCCATATGAAATTCCTGGCACGGGAAAGAATTAATGAGGTTGAAGGTGAAGTTTAAATGTGGATTCAGAAGTTACAAGTGGGCAGAAATGCCGTCTGGTGACTACTGTGAAATTGGGAAATGCACTTCATTGTCCTAGACAAGAAATACAATAATGACCTTAGATGGATCCTATTTCTTTCAACATCTACCGTGCACTCTACCTATGGCAGGAAAAGAACATATCATGGCAAGTCTAGAAGTGAAGATGAAGTTCGGCATGTTATGAGGAGTGGCATAACGTGCAGATTACAAACTAGAACTAATGACTACTCAGCAAATAGTGATATTCTAGTAAATTGAGTAAAGGGGGTGGATAGTATTACCAAATACTGCTGAGTATCTGAGCATCATTGCACATTTTTTTCAGCGATAATTTAATCAACAATACCGCCAGTAAGGGGATTGGAACTAGCGACATAATATTCTACATTTTACCCAAAAAAATCCAATGCTGACCGGTAACAGACATAAATGCACGATAAAAACTGGTGTGGCACCGATTCTCAGTAGATTTATTCGTCCAGGAAGAAAAACTAAAACGGGCATTTCAATTTGGGTCCACGGAGTTCATTAGGCTCAGCTCTCCACCTTATACTATCAATGGGAACCATCGCCTACCTCTCTTGTCCAACTCAATGCCCAATAACATCGAAAAAAGAACCAAGAAATCACCATACCAGCTCAACCAAACTGCTACAAACAAGAAGCAGAACATTCCCAGAAACAATTGAAATTCACATAAATTGGCAGCACCACAATACATGGAGAGTAACAAAACACAAACAAGGCAGCAAAATATCAGCAAACAATCCCAAATTCACAATAACAATAAAAAAGACAATGCTGGGTAACAGAAATCATCATCACAAACACAAAAAACTGCAAAACCCACATAAAACTAACAAAAACCCATTACTAGGAAGTAAGAGAAAGACAATCCCAAATTCATAAAAACAGGAAGAAACACAATGTATTTATTATTGGGTAACACAAACTATGTAGAAACAGAAAAACCCAAGATTAATCTAACAAAAACCCAGAAGTAGGAACCAGCAGAAGAATGCATGTATGTCAAAATCATGAAGAACCCATTAGAGTTGAGCGTGTGAGAAGAGAGTGTACCTAAGAGCAATTAAGTGTCTGAGAGGCCTATCGGATTGGTGCTGTCGATAATATATAGTCACAAGTCCACAGGGAAATAAAATGAAAGGTGAGAGTTTGCTAAATCCTTATCTGGTTATTCTCTTTCGTCTTCACTTCAATAAACCCCCAAAAAATGAAAATCCAGTCCGAGGCTGGCTCAGCTTCGCTCGGCTCAGCTTGGACTCTAAACCTCTCTCAGTGCCATTCAATCAATCAATACTAAGCCTTCTCGTTTCGGCTTAGCCGAGCCCGAGAGAGGAATGGTCCGTAAATACCAATGCTCTGACTCTGATAAGAGTCTCATTTCAGGTTAGTGGGCTTTTAGATAAATGGGCTTCCAGAGAAAGGCCTTATTTCCCCAAATTTCTACCACTCGCATGGACCGACTAACTGTCGCTAAGCCCATTCCGTTTCGACAAATTTTGAATTAGAAATTACACTTGTCCAAATTTGTGAATAGTCTGCGAGGGTCGCACTAGAATACAAACAGACAGTTGGCATACAAACATCCAAACAGATCTTGCACCACACGTTTTCGTGATGAACGCACCAGATTCAGTAGCGTAAGGGGTGACAAGTCAAAGTAAATAATGTGTCAAGTGGATGTTTAGAGTGTCATTTCAGTAGGTCCGAAGAGCAGTATTGTATTTTCTATTTCTTGATTGATCCAGAGAAATAATTACCACGCTATTTTCACGAATTTCAAAATTTAAAAAATCAATTAGAGCGTAATTGTAGATTAAATTGTCATGGTAGATTAACTTCATTAATGAATCATTTTGTCGGTTGTTATTAGTGTGAATGTAAAGTGTCATCTGTAACTAACCATAGTCATCTATCATGCCAAGCCGGAATTGGTGATGTAAAGTGTCATCTGAAACCATTCATATACCATGTGTGTCATGACAAGTAGTATCTACAGATAAACTGCATTGATGTTTTCATTCTGTAATTGTCATGTGTCATTGTGTACATGTCATATTACTCACACCATGTAATTAACTTCAAATTACATAGTTTATGTGCTTCAAGATATTGGTGTGGCCTCGTAACTTGGCGTGGGTGTGGAACCTTGTGGCTTAATGATACTTTCATTCAAGTATTACACATATCAATAGCTGGAGTGAGACAGTTAAGACATCAGGTACTAATTGTTTTGCAGATAGAACTATGGTTTATGATGAAAATTTTACTATATAGTGACACATTTTACCTTGATGACACATCAATAGTTGTATGGCGATGACGATCTTTTATGATGAAAATTTTATTTCAAAATTACAGATTGGATACCGATGAAACGTCAATAATATTATGGTGATTAAACGTCAATTACTAATTTGTTTACATATCAAAGATACATATATATGTATGTTGACACACAATGATTTTTTCGGATGAAACCTTAAACAAATATCAAACATCAAGTGATGAACACAATTCAGTAATGATGCATAGTAATCTTCAACAATTGGATTTAAACTTTAGTACGTTGCCAAAATCATAATTATGGAATAGTTACCATTACAGCAAGATTCAAATCTTAAACAAATAACACGAATACCTAATTTCTCTAATTGTCACTCATGTACCCATGATCACTGACCCTCCTCTCCCTGTATCAGGTCATGATACTGACAATA
Organism: Geranium rotundifolium; assembly: GCA_963920655.1. Lineage (NCBI taxonomy): Eukaryota > Viridiplantae > Streptophyta > Magnoliopsida > Geraniales > Geraniaceae > Geranium > Geranium rotundifolium. The sequence continues at coordinate 13,196,167 of OY987320.1, forward strand.
TCTCCCAATATTGTTAACAGTGATTGCAACCGACAGAGAGTTCAGAAAATCTCATCACATTTAACACCGATGGGACATTTCGGAAGGTAATCACAATTTTAATTGATAATCCATCCCGTGGTGACATCTGCAAATGAGTCAATTAGTAATTTGAAAATCAAATATTCACTGATCATTCTATAACAAAATAATACTGACAGAATTAAAATGATCGGTTACCATGTTGGGGAATTGGTTCAGTGATCTGGGTAATAGCAAATCAAATGAAACAAAATGTTTCAATTAGTAATATGAATCTAAAAACGATTTTGTTCATTGCTGCAAACTATAGCACAATGAAAGTTTTCAAATACACTCATGTTTGACTTGCTCAAGAATCTGTATGGTAGTAATGAGATACACTGTCGATCAAAGCATATGAAATCATGAACGATATAATAGACAAATCAATATCATGAACTATATATGAAATAGAACTCACCTTCAATGGCCGCCATCATCTTGTTTTCAATGTCTCCTATTTATGATTAACTATGGCTCTGAGTTTGAAACGAGCGTTGAATGAATTAATGGATTATTTATACACATTTTTGTGATTCACATCCCTTAATTTTAGGAACTGATTGATTTAATGCATTTTAATAAAGATTAATATAACCTCGTTGACTGATTTTATGTCATATTCAATTTGTTTTATCGCGTGTAATCCATGTTGTTGCTTTATTTCATCGGACATCTAATATTCGTTCTAACTTTTGTATAATACATGGCGTTTGTATTCTAGTTCATCCCTAGTCTACAATCATTTAATTTTTCGAACATATTTAACTTGGCTCTCTGAAAATATTCCAACTGAAAGTTTAAGATAAAAACTAAATCCAAAAAGTTAGTTCATGTTGGGGCCGGTTCTTAAAACATAACTTAAAGAGATTAATAGACTATTCAAAATAAATTTATGGGTGAAATTTTCTTTAAAAAAAGTGATATACACAAGTTGGAGGACTTGCCTGTAAGACTATCTGTAACATAGGAATTTCTTGTGGGCTTACACGTCAACTTATGAGCGTCACACCAAAATACTCACTCTTTACAGGCGTTCAGTTTCTTGAGAGAGTTATTGTTTATATTATTTAGTTAAACCACACTATTTATGTATAATTAAATATTTCAACATCAGTATTCATATATAATCATAAAAACAAAATACATTATTAACCAGGGGTACACTCTGCTGCAAACGGATGTAGAACGTCTGAACTATCTACAACCGTTAGATCAGTGCGGATCTGAGCGCACATTGTCTCAGCGTGCGACATGTGGCATCAATGTTCTACAACGTACACTTAAAGGTTTTACGGGTAAATCACGTTTTACAACTTTATACTACACATTCTACAGTTCGGACACCTAAATTTGGTTTGTAGCGAATTTCTTCTCTTATTAACTATATTATGAAAAACATAATTTTGTGGGCAAATTGTGGGCACTCAACTTGATTGGTTTGATATTGTTGGGAAATGTATTGCTGGTGAGCAATTAAATAAAGGTTGTATGCCTCGGCATGTTGTTGTATTTGAGGCTCAATCACATTCTCTACTCTTTTGTTCTAAGAAGTAAAAATAAAGAAATATAAATAGAAGACAAAAAGAATGCAAAAGAGACGAAAAGACATCGTAAATTTTGTGAATAAAATATGAGAATATGTAAGGTATATGTAGATACAATATATATTAATGGAGTACAATATATATAATACATGATTAATTATTTTTATATAAATATAAATTATGCATATATGATTAATGTATAATTAATTATTTTTATATAATTATATAAATTGTTCACGTATAATTATATAATTATTTATTTATATATATAATAATTAATTAGTTGTTATCAATAATAATATATTATTACTATATTCAACTCACCCCTTCTCTCTCCTACCCTTGCACCCATCTTATTCTATTTCCAACCTTCTCTTCACAGGGGGGTGTATTCAATTGGGATTTTAATGGATTTTGAATGACTTTTGAAAGTTCATGAATTTTTAAAGTCTACAAGACTCTTTCAAGTCTATAAAGAGTCTTGATGATTTTAATGGAACGACTTTGCAAATTTCATGATTGAAGATGATACTTCTAAAAGAGTTTGTTATGCCTACCAAGACTTTCAAAATCATTCAAAGTCATTGACTTTTAGAATACCTTTAGATTTTAAAAGTATTTTTAAAGTTCCGATTGAATACCACAAGATTTTAAAAGTATTTTTGAAGTCGTGATTAAATACCACAAGGTTTTCAAAATATTTTTAAAAGCATGATTGAATAACACAAGACTTGGAAAGACTTCTTAAATCCATTAAAATCATGATTGAATACACCTCATTTAATCTCAATAATTGTTGTTGCCTCCACATGGCAGCCCCAAGAGAGGACACTTCCTCCCCCATTCTTTTTTGTGGCCCGTCTAAGTAAAGGTGGTTCATACTAGGAAAACAAACAAGTTACATGTGTCTTTTTTAAAACCACAAATTAAACCATAATTTATATATTTAAAATATATTGTAATATAAAAGGAAGATTTCATTGTAGTACAACTAGGTTGACACATTTTTCACATAATAGCTAACTTTTAAAACTTTCATAACACCTATGAATTTTTCTCACTTTACTTATTTTCACTTGTAATATATTTTTATTCATTACAAAAGACTAAAATGTTCTTATTTGTCCTTCAAATTTCCAAACTCGTGCTATTTTTCATTTCATCTAGTGATATAAATGGCAGATTTTTGTACATATGGAGATTTCAAATAACTTATAGATCTTCATAAGAAACATGAATGACTTTCAAAGAATTCTAAGATGCCAAGTTTCACAAATTTTGAAAGTCGTTTGACAAGTCAAAACTGATATCACAGTTGTTGTTGGAAACAACAATTTCCCGAACAAGTAAGTTTCCAACAACAACATTTTTGACTCGTCAAACGATCTGGAAAGTTTGTGCAACGTATTATGTCAAAATGCAGATACAACTAACTTAAAAAAATTGTTTTAAGGTCAGTTGGTTTTGGTTTAGTGTAACTTAAACAAAATGGTTAAGTTTTAGTCAGTTTTGAGTGTAAAAAAATCAAAATACTCTTAATTGTCTATAAAATTTTCAAATGCTTGCCATTACTTATCAAATTATTTATAATTCATCAAATTATAATACTTATTAATAATAATTATCAAAGAAAAATTAATTTTTTATTATTATTTAATAATAATTATTGTTATTAATAATTATTTCATAAAAATTAAAAGTAAATCAATTTAATTATTTATTATTAATAATTAATATATATATATATATTAATAATTAAAATAATACTAATTATCAATAATAATATTAATTATTAATAATATATTGAAACTTTCCAATGACATAACTCTCTCATACGAACTCCGTTTCACGTTTATAGTATATAAATCAAAGAGAATCGAAATATCAAAAACTTTGAAGAAACAATTTCTTTATTAATAATGAATATTATATTTTAACGATTAATAATAAAAATAATTAATAATATATTGAACATTCGAATAACATAATTCTTTTATACGAGTTTTGTTTTGGGCTCATAGTATATCAAATCGAAGAAAATCGAAAGACAACAACTTTAAAGATATATTTTTTTGTGTATATATTATTAATAATTGATTTACTTTAGTTGGTAAATAATTATTAAAAAATATTAATAATATAAATAATTATTTATTAATAACATTTTTTGCATTTTGCTCTAACACCGTTAAAATTTTGACGAAATTTTTATGAGTGTAAAATATTTGTTTTCGTTGGATGAAATTTTGGACAAAAATTTATTTTTGCAAAGTTGTTGATATGTTGATTCTCTTCGATTTGATATACTATGAGCTCGAAACGGAGGTCGTATGAGAGAGTTATGTCATTCGAAAGTTTCAATACATTATTAATAATTAAATACGGGAAAAGTTGCTGATCACTACTATCTACTATGCAACTTTTGTAGATCACTACACGGGTACATGTTGAGACAATAAACTTTAATAATAATTACGAAGAGTTTAAAAATACAATAATAAATATGCTTGTAGGATGGTACTAAATCTTAGAGTTGTGACGAGAACTCCTATTCCACCTAAGACTTCTTTCCAGGTAATAGAAGGTCTTAATTCAATTTAGGTAATCAAACTATCCATAGTCATGATTTAACCGATAGAAAATCATTTAGTTATGTGAATTCTTCTAACTTTTGGTCCTGGGAACTTTTGGCTATTATTACCGTGTTTACCCACCTAAACCTAATGTGGATTTATACCCGACTTTCATTAATCAATTCTATTTACTAAATCATCTCCGGATTTCAGTAGTAAAGTGGATCAATCTATTCACAGTTAAGGGAACGAAGCATTAATCATAAATAAATTGAAATTACCCTACTCTACGCTGCAAGCAAATAATTAATCCAATTAAAACTCCCTAATTATTATCTCGGTTTATAGCCGCAGACCATAGATGAATTAGACAAACATGTTTACAATTGGGTTTTTATATAGCATACTGTAAACAAATCAAATCATGCATAATATTGACTGCTACTAAAATCAACACACAGATAAACCATATGGCATGAAAAATTTATTTCCAAAAAATTACGTAAAACTCAATTTATTCAAAAAATGGGAATTTAATTCGTCAGGAAAAACTAATTACAACAAAAGAGAGAATAGAAAAGTTAAACCCCTTTAATTCTTGATTGAGAATTCAATACCTGAAATTAACTTTTGGCTTTTTGATTCTTTTCTGGCTTCTTTGGAATATCCGTGAACTCTCTAGAATGCCTCTGATTGAATCGTAAAATGAGAAGTGTATAAAAGGGTTAGCAAGATTTCTTTCGAATCCCACAAACTCTAAGGAATTTAATACACTTCTCAATTTGTAAAAGAGTTGGCAAGAATTCTATCGGATCCTACAAACTCCAAAGAATTCACTCTATTAAATACACTTCTCAATTTGTAAAGAGGTTAGCAAGATTTCTATCGAATCTCATAAACTCCAAAGAATTCACTCTATTACTCAGGAGTTTTCTAACCATATCGTGAATGATACAAATATATATCTTTTCACCATTATAGACATTATTCTTGGCCACGCATATGGCTGCTTGTGATTCCTAGTACAATGAAACATGCACAACCTATCATCCCCAAATCGGCACATCTGCCAATAGATTTCTTAATCAATCTGCTTTTTGCTCTGCCAAATCAAGGACAATGATCTTAGATTACATGGTGGATCGAGTTATACAAGTCTGTTTCAAAAACTTCCACAAGATATCAACCCCACCTAAGGTGAACACATTACTACTAGTTGAGCTTACTTTATCAATACTTAAAATCCAATTTGCATCAGAAAATTCTTCTAGGACGGCATGAAATTTAAGACCAATCAATTGTCCCTTTTAAATACTTCAACAAGCAATGAAGTGTTATCCAATGCTCATCACTAGAGTTATGAGTGTACCAATTAAGCCTACTCACTCATAAGGTATATCAGGTCGAGTACATTTAATGGAGAACATCACACTTCCTATAATCGTAGCATAATTTGTTTGTGAAACACTTTCACATTAATTATTTACGAGAGGTATGCTCGGGGTCATACGGAGTTCGAGTAAGCACCACGTCAAAACAGTAATTTTTTTTCAACACCTTCCCTACATAATGAAATTGACTTAAGGAGATGTCTTTAGGAGTTCTTAGCAATTTTACTCCTAAATGACATCTACTTCTCCCAAGTCTCTCATCTCAAATTTTGACGACAATTTTTTTTTGGTTTTTCTGACAATAACATCATTACCACCAATAATTAACATGTCATCAACATAAATACAAATCACCACGTAGTCTAATCCTACCATCTTGGAATACACACATGAATCAAAGTTATTAGTAATATAGCGATAACTTACGAAGGTGCTGGCAAATTTCTCATAACACTATTTCCGTTTCTGCAATCTATATAAAGATTACTTCAGCTGAAAAGATATTTTTTTATGTCAGCTGAAGTAATCTATACATAGATTGCTGAAGTAATCTTTATATGGGAAAATATAATATCAAAAAATAATATTTATATGGATTGCTGAAGTAATTTTTATATGGGAAAAGATAATAATATGTTTGTGAAACTCTTTCACATTAATTAATTACGAGAGGTATGCTCGGGGTCATAGGGAGTTCGAGTAGGCACCATGTCAAAACAGTCAATTTTTTTCAATACCTTCCTTACATAACGAAATTGACTTAATGGTGCAGTAGAAGGGTGCTTCGAAATGAAGCAAGGATAAAACCCTAACTTTAGTAAGAAAACGGAATAAATCCAAGTAACTCAAAATGATAATAATGATAATGATGATAATAATCTCTACACATGCTCAGACTTATATAGGACTAATTCTCCTAAACTAAATCAAACTAGTAAACCTAAACCAATAGAATTAATTAATCCAAACTAATTAGAGTTAAGAAACCTAACTTAATAGGAAAACCTAAAACTATCAAAAATCTAATATAATTAAGAATCCTAATTGGGATTGTCCTACATCAATTCTCTAACGCTTGAAAATAACATGTCCTGAGTTTTCTAGATCTAAAGAGAACTCATCTGGTGGATGGTGTTTCTCATAAAGTTTCATAAGATTTGGGGTAAAATCTCTACTTGATGCATGGTCTTCATAAAGCGTATGTTTCTCCTTGTGAAGTCACCACCTTGCTATTTCTTCAAATTCTGTATCCATCTCCTTCTTACACTCATCATTAAAGGGACAAACATCTAGATCTTGTGTCACGATGAGATCTATTGCTTCTCTTGTGATTGTTTTCCCTCTTGCTCCAGTAGGTATACTCGTGGAAATGCATTTAACCTTGAAATTTTGACTCAAAGATGAAACATCCTTATCTGGTGGATGGTACTTGAGTGTGTCTCCAATATTGAGCATGTTCAGGACATCCATGTAAACGAGAATCTGTTTCTTGGGGTAGCAATTCCATATTCGACATGTATTAAATTTTGACACAAAATCTCAGTTCTTCAGTCCATAAAAGGTCTTGTGCGGAGGACCAAAATATATTTCTTGAGCAGGCAGCTCATCAACTTCTTTTGATTGCACGTTTCCAATCATAGGTAGTTTGTCCCATCTAAAATATTCTTCTCTTTTAAGACACGAGGTCTTTACATGATGTGCAACATACATAACATTCTCATCCTTGATGTTTAGACCATGAACCAGCTCATCGCCCCCATACTCATGGTAACCATCCACTCTAATTATGTTTGGGTTGAGGCCAATCCTTTCGAACGGTTTATTTCAGCCATATTCATCAAATAAAGCATGCATAACTCGGAGTTGAAGTTGTAGAGGTGACATAGTGATCGGTTGCGCACACAATACTTCTTTCATAGAAGGTGTTGTATTATTAGTTGAAGTTTCATCATGTTTTTGAGTTGGCGCTTGCATTTTCTTTTTTACCTCTCCACTAGGAGCATCAATTGAATCCAATAATATATTTTTATCTCGTTGGTCATAACTATTAGATTCTTCATGATTTCTTGTCTGGAGACTCTTATTCTTGTCGGGTGCCTTCTTGTCCACTCTCATAAATCCATCAGCTTCTATATCGTGACTACCTTCCCAACCTTGATCATGAACTTTGTTGTGATCGTTTTCATTATATATACATGTATATACATATATGTATATATCCATGTATATCTTTTTCTCGGTCTCTATTCAATGTATGATAATTTATCACCTTTTCAAGGGTATTGTTTGGGTTATTCATAATAAAGGTAGGTTGATCTTGATCTTTACCTTTTGCATGTATCAACGTTGGATTCAACGAATCGCCGACATTTGTTTCACTTGACTACACATGATTATTAAGATCTGCGTCTTGACTCTTCTCTTCAACTTCTAAAAGACTTCTAGTAACATCAGCTAGTCCCTCCTTAACTTTATTAATATACATTAAAGATATAATGTTTGTCTTTACTTTCAGTTATGGTTGTTTTTTTACTGTCGAGCGGCTAATCTCCTCCACCTTATTTACCATTTCAGCATCATTGGTTGTACCCTTGTTGTAAATAATTTCGGCACCTTATAGAAAGTGTCAATTATTTGTGCATGAGCATTTATGCTGAAATCCTTGGTGTTGTCTGTGTGTTTTGTAGGCTCATTCATATGCTTATGAGCATCTTCAAATGTTATACCGACAGTTTTATGCGTCTCCTTCAAAACTTTACTTTCAGAGCATGCAACACCATGTGTTACCTTGCGCTAAATCATTTGTTTCTCATAATGTTCGAACTTAACCTTTGCAAGTGTTGATCTGTCAATATCAACATTACTATCGTTTTTAATTTGTTCTTGAACTTTTTCACGATCGCTGACTTATGAGGAAACTAGTTTGTCTTGCATAATAGTGGGATTGGAGTCTAGTGAGTCTGATCGCGTGAGTATTACAATCTTGTTATTCTCCCACCAAAACATATATGTATTATCACGATTTCTATAAGTAGCATTGATGTCGCAGTATCAATGTCTCCCTAACAAAACGTGACAAGTATCCATATCATCCACGTCATATAAAATCTCATCTCTATAATATTTTCCAATTGAAAAAGGAACAAAACAAACTTCAATTACCTTAGTCTTAACTTCCCCTTTGTTCCATTGAGCCTTGTATGGTATTATGAGTGTTTCTGTTTCCATGTTGAGTGTGTTGACCAATGCTTTGGAGACTTTATTTTCGTTGCTACGATGATTGATGATCACTTTACATACTTTATTGTTAATGGTGCATCGAGTCCGAAATATTTTGTCTTTGTGTTCTCCATTTTCTACATCGGCTCTCAGCGCATGAATATTCTTTTGTTGTTGTTGTTGATAAACAAGTGGAAAGTCACATGCATCGTTGTCGCTCTTTATTCGACTTTCACGTTGTCGATTTCTCACCTCAGAAGTATGTGCAGGAAGTTTCTGCGTCATGTTACTAATTGAGTCTATAGTGTCATCTAGTCGTTACACGACTCGTTCAATTCATCGTTTATCGATGACGGGTTGGATTATACTAGTTCCATAGTTGGCCATCATGCCCGGTCAAATCCGGGCTCTGATACCACTTTGGTGCAGCAAAATGGTGCTTCGAAACGAAATAAGAATAAAACCCTAACTTTAGGGAGAAAACGGAATAAATCCAAGTAACTCAAATTGATAATAATGATAATGATGATAATAATCTCTACACAAGTTAAGACTTACATATGACTAATTCTCCAAAACTAAATCAAACTAGTAAACCTAAACCAATAGAAATAATCAATCCAAACTAATTAGAGTTAAGAAACCTAACTTAATATGAAAACCTAAAACTATCCAAAATCTAATATAATTAAGAATCCTAATGGGGATTGTCCTACATCACTTAAGGAGATGCCTTCAGGAGTTCTTAGCATTTTCACTCCTAAAATGACGTCTTCTTTTCCCAAGTCTCTCATCTTAAATTTTGACGACAAAAATTCTTTGGTTTTTCTAACAATGATAACATTACTACCAATAATTAACATGTTATCAACATAATTACAAATCACCTCGTAGTCTGATCCTACTGTCTTGGAATACACACAGGAATCAATGATAACTTACGAATATGCAGGCAAATTTCTCAAAGCACTGTTTTCGTTTCTGCAATCCATATAAAAGATTACTTCAGCTGAAAAGATATTTTTTTATGTCAGTTGAAGTAATCTTTATGTGGGAAAATATAATATTAAAAAATATCCATGTAAGATTACTTTCACAAAAATGTCTTTTCAAAAATTATTATTTTAAAAAAATAGTATTCACGGTTTTTATTATTTATTCCACAAAAAATTTTAAAAAAAGTAAAACAAATGATTTTTTTTTCATTTTTTAAATACAAGTGTACTCTAATCATTTCAATATTTCACTTTCAAATTTTATTAAATGACTAAAATACCCTTTGTATTTAAAAAAATGAAAAAAAATCATTTGTTTCACTTTTTTAAAAACAATTATGGAATAAATAATAAAAAATTATTTGAATATTATTATTTTAAATAATAATTTTATAAAAAATATATTTAAAAAATATTTTTTTATCATTTTTAATATTTTGTTGAAAAAACCTTTTTTTTTAAAAAATAATTTTGAAATCAGCGTTTTATTATTTATGTGATAAAAAAAGATATTTTTTTGAAGTTTTGAATTTTTTTTAATATATGAGTATTATGGACATTTTACATAAAGCTTAACTACGTGATGGACGGTCCAACTAAATGAAATCTTACCGTGGTGACATGCAACTAATAAAATAGAAAGTAGTGACATGCAAAAGTTGCATAGTAGAGAGTAGTGATCAACAATTTCCCCTATATTTAATTATTAATAATATATCAAAACTTTCGAATGACATAAATCTCTCATACGAGCTCCGTTTCGCGCTCATAGTATATCAAATCGAAGAGAATTAGCAGATCAACAACTTTTTTTGATATTATCTTCGGAAATAATATTTTTTTTTATGTTAGCTGAAGTAGTCTTTATATGGATTGATGATGTAATCTTATATGGACTGAAAAATATTACATCAACTGAAGTAATCCTTATATGGATTGCAGAAATCAAATAGTGCTATGAATTTGCCAGCACCTTCGTAAGTTATCGCTATATTACCAACAACTTTGAATTCTGTGTGTATTCTAAGACAGTAGGATCATAATACGTGGTTATTTGTATTTGTGTTGATGACATGCTAATTATTGGAAGTAATGTTGTTATTGTCAGAAAAAACCAAAGAATTTTTGTCGTCAAATTTTGAGATTAGAGACTTGGGAGAAGTAGACGTTATTTTAGGAGTGAAACTGTTGAAAACTCATATAGACATCTGTTGAGGGGTCGATCGACCTCATTTTGACCTCAATCAACCCTCCAATTAGATACTTATTTGCCTCGTAGTGGCCTTAGAGCGTCAAATAGGACCATTTTATGCTCTCGGTGTGTTTTCAAGAGCAAATGCAGGAAAGGGTGAGAAAAAGGTCAAGGTTCGAGATTCGGGGAGATCGAGACTTGAAGAGCAAAAAACAAGAAAGGCCCACAAATTGCATTAGGCACGATCATGCCCCCTCTATGCACGATCGTGACTAGTGAAAGGCACGACCGTGACTCTCCAAGGCACGATCGTAACTCGATGAATATTTCTTGTGAATATTTTCTCCAAATTACAGAGAGTTGACCCGATCTCAGTCACGGAGGCACCACGAACGTCACCTAGAGACAGTCATGAACGTGACCCAATTCAAAATCAAGTCACGATCGTGATGAGGAAGAGAAGACCGCAGGGTTGACTCGAGCAGAATTGGTCCCCCCAGCTCAGCTACGATCGTGACTCCCATAGAGACGATCGTGACCATCTCTAAGTCACGATCGTGCCCCCATAGTCACGATCATGATCAGGCACGATTTTCATATGGTAAATAAGGCTTCTAGCCCTAGCGATTGAGGAGATTTTGGACATCTTAGCTTTGTAGCCTACATCAGCTCACAATCGGACTTGTCAATTCAAGGTAGACATTCCATTGGTGGTTTCTTCTTCATCACTTCATCATTGGATAAAGGAAGAGTGGATTTCTCTACAAGAGTCCACTATTGGGAGCAAGGAGACTTTGGAGAAGGCATTTTCCAGCACCATTTCACCAAGAAGAAGCTATTTTGGGAAGGAGTTCATCATCCAACCTTCACCAACAACAAGCATCGGAGCTTTGAACAACTACAGACCAAGAGCATTTCTAAACTTTCTCTCTTGTTATGTTTCACACTATAATTTGTATTAGTCTTTCCATGTGTTTGATGATATTTGATTTGAGCACCATGGTTGAAGGCTAAAACCCTTAGCCATGGGTGCTAGACTTTGTAGATTGTGAATTATTGCTATGAGATGAAATAGTTTTAGAATGATGTTTGAGTTGTGTGGTTAATCTTGCTTTAATCCATGTTTGCTAGGTAGGCCACATAGAATGTATGCTAGGGTTCTTGGACTTAGGCAACATTAAGTGTGAGGGGCTCGAAACCGTGTTTTGACACTCTGACGTAACACTTAGCCTAACTTAGTAAGCATGTTTAGGGGCTACGTTGATCTCGAGAGAGACGGATAGTCCCGGATCTAGAAACCACCGAGTGCTAGAGGTTCGATGTCGAGCGGAGATACCCCGAAGTAGCACTTGACCAATTATTGTCGGACAATTGCAATCTCGAGTGACTGCGAACCCGAGAGGGCAAGGAGTGACTCGGGATTAGGGCAACTCCAATGCCGAGAGGCGGGGTTGTCAATTAAGACATAGGTCAATCTCGTTATCGCCTATTGAACTATGAAGTCATTGTAGTAATTCACTGTTTGCATGTCTAGCACCCTAGGTGCTTTCCATTAATTGTCAATCACCAAACCATTTGCTTGTTTCGTTAAATAGAAAATACCAAAAATAGTAGTAGTAGTCTCGAGATCCTTTGACACAAACACGCACTTGAACTAAGACCCGCATTAGTCCCTGTGGATTCGACCCGATTACTTACGGGTATAAATTTATTACTTGCGAACCGTGTGCACTTGCACGTGGTAACCATTGTGCGACGTTTGCACGTCACACTTTGGCCCAACAAGTTTTTGGCCTCCTTAAGGCAATTTCATTACGTAGGGAATGTGTTGAAAAAAATTGACTGTTTTTACGTGGTGCCTACTCGAACTCCCTATGACCCCAAGCATACCTCTCGTAAATAATTAATGTGAAAGTGTTTCGAAAACAAATTATGCTAAGATTGTAGAGTGTGTGATGTTCTCCATTAAATGTACTTGACCTGATATAGCTTATGAGTGAGTAGGCTTAGTCGGTACACTCATAACTCTAGTGATGAGCAATGGATAATACATCATCGCCTGTTGAAATACTTGAAAGGGACAACTGATTGGTCATAAGGTTTCTGCAGTCCTGGAAGTATTTTCTTATGCTAATTGGATTTTAAGTATTGATGAAGTAAGCTTAACTAGTAATTATGTGTTCACCTTAGGTGGAGTTGATATATTGTGGAAGTTTTTGAAACAAACTTGTATAACTCGATCCACCATAGAATCTGAGATCATTGCCCTTGAGTTAGCAGAGCAAAAAACATATTGGTTTAGGAATCTATTGGGAGATGTGCCGATTTGGGGACGATAGGTTGTGCCTGGTTCATTGCACTGTGAATCACAGGCAGCCATATCTGTGGCCAAGAATAATGTCTATAACGGTGAAAAGATATATATTTGTATCATTCACGGTATGGTTAGGAAACTCCTGAGTAATAGAGTGAATTATTTGGAGTTTGTGGGATCCGATAGCAAGATTGCTAACTCTTTTACAAAGTGAGAGGTTTACTGAATCCTTTGGAGTTTGTGAGATCCGAAAGAAATTGCTAACCCTTTTACACACTTCTCACTTTACGATTCAATCAGAGGCATTCCAGAGAGTTCATGGGCTTTCTAAAGAAACCGGAAGAGGATCAGAAAGCCAAAAGCCAATTCCACGTATTGAATTCTTAAATCAAGAATTAAACGGGTTTTACCTTTCTATTCCCTACCTGTTGTATTTAGTTTTCCCATATGAATTAAATACTCATTTTTGAATAAATTAAGTTTTAAGTTATTGTTTGGAAATAAATATCTCATTCCATATGGTTTATCCACTTTTTGATATTCATAGTAATCAATATTATGTATGATTCGATTTATTTACATTATGTTATACAAAAACCCGATTGTAAACACGTTTGGCTAATTCATCAATGGACTCCGGCTTTAAACTGAGATAATAATTAAGGAGTTTTAATTGTATGCTTGCAGCGTCGAGTAGGGTGATTTCATTTTATTTGTGATTAATGCTTCGTTCTCTTAATTGCGAATAGATTGATCTAGTTTACTACTGAAATCAGAAGATGAGTTAGTGAATAGAAATGATTAATGAAAGTCGGGTATAAATCCTCATTAAGGTTAGGTGTGTAAACAAGGTAATAATATCCATAAGTTCCCACGACCGGAAGTTAGTAGAATTCACATAACTAAATGTTTTTTCTATCGGTTAAATCATGACTAGGGATAATTTGGTTACCTATATTGAATTAAGACCTTTTATTACCCGAAAGGAGTCTTAGGTGAAATAGAAGTTCTCGTCACAACCCTAAGGTTTAGTACAATCCTACAAGCATATTTATTATTGTATTTTTAAACTCCTCGTAATTATTATTAAAGTCAACATGTTCCCATGTGAGTTGAGAGTTTAAATATTTTATTGTCTTGCATGCGAGTATTTAATTTTCAATATTCCGCGACACATTTTCGACTCATTGAAATTAATTGAAAAATTAAAATTGAGTGATTAAAATCGTTAATTTTTTCCTTTGGGTTCCATATTCGGGGTCCTAATTCTTACTTTACTATATTACTTGAGACCATTACATTGTCGGGAGTCCTGAAAGGCGATGCACTTTTTGTGCGTCGCATTTTAGGTCATCACCAGTTTTTAGCGGTGTTGTTGAGGCATACTTGATGGATCATGAGTTTAACAAATATATAGCCAGTTCTTAGCGTTGTTGTTGAGACGCTCTTGATGGAGCTTGTGTCTAATATGTCAAAAGTTAGTGTTTGGCGGTGCTAATGATACACACTTGATGGATTTTATCAGTCGATGTGAGGTTGGAGTTTATGTCTTTAATAGCTTAAAAAAATTTGTTACGTTCTTTAGAGATGTACATGGAGAGCTACATACGTGAGTGTGATAATGTGACCACTATCTATAAAACACGATAGAAAGTCTTTCGAGAACACTCACTAAAATCGAGTTATACATATGACTATAAAAAGCATGTAAGTTGTATCGCGTAACTGAGTATTATACTCTTAAGGTTTGATATGTGTTGTTGTGGGGTGTATCAACTGATGGTGAACAAGTTCAAGATTCATATAATTTAGGGTAAATTCCACATGACCCCCCTTAACTATACGCGTGTCTCACATGACCCCCCTTAACTACAAAATCAATCTGTGAGGTGCCTTAACTATCCAAAAATCCCACTTTACCTTCTTTTGTTGACCTTTTTCAAAATTCTGTTAAGTTTTTGTGAAATGACGAAAATACCCTTTATATCTGAAAAATTAAAATAAATAAATAAAAATGATTTTGAACTTTTTTTTCTAATTTTCTCGTTGTACAAAATTAAGAATAAACTTTTGTTAATAGTAAAAATAATTTTTAATAAGTTTTTTTTACAAAAAAATTTAAAAATAAAAAATTACTTTTAAACATCGTTTTTTATTTTTATTAATTTTTATAAATAATTGTTTTTAAATAAAAAATTAGTAATAAAATATTATTTTTATCCTTTATTTTGTACAACGAGAAAATAGAAAAAAAAATTCAAAATCTTTTTTATTTATTTATTTTCATTTTTCAGATATAAGGGTATTTTCGTCATTTCACAAAAAACATAACAGAATTTTGAAAAAAATCAACAAAAAAAGGTAAAGTGGGATTTTTGGATAGTTAAGGCACCTCACAGATTGATTTTGTAGTTAAGAGGGGTCATGTGAGACACGCGTATAGTTAAGGGGGGTCACGTGGAATTTACCCTATAATTTATTAAAGTGAGTTGTTACTTTATTTTACTACGTGTCAATTCAAGTCGAAACATATTAATTTCTAAGTATTGCTACCTTTCATTCTTAGGAACTCTATTTTTTTGACTTTGCGGGTTTTACAAAAGTTTTTTTGTTTAAAGCCATTTGTCGGGAATTGTTGAAGAATTGGCTTTTGAAGCCTTATTTGAGGCCTATTTGTTTGTTTGCAACCATGCATTGGCAGCATTGCACTTTTTCTCCTTATATTCCCACATTGGTAAGATGTGGGATGGTTTATATTGTTTTATTCCCCTCTTCTATTCAGATAAGTACGTGCAACCATTCGTCTGGCTCGACTAGGCATGGGCTTGGGTCCGAGTTTAGGTAGATTAACTGTTGTTCGAGCTAATATATAAATTTGGATAAAAAATCTCTACTTTTTACTCTGTAAAATTATAAATTTTACTCAAAATATTTTAAGGATAATTTCATATGAGTACCCCTGGTTATGTCTCATTATCACATGATATACCCTAGAAATTTTCGTATCAGGGTGAATACCCTAGCATTTCATCTGTCTCACCGTTACTCATTCCGTCCAATTCCGTTAGTTTTTTTACATTTTTGACATGTGAAATTACTAAAATACCCTGAAGGGGTTGAATCAGTTATTATAATTGGGGTTAAAAGACTAAAATGCCCTCACATGTTCATCTAATTTTCAAATGAATGCCACTCCCTCCTCTCCTCCTATTTGTCTCTGCACGACCTCCGGCCACACTCTTTCCCCTAACTCCGGCCTCCAGTCGACCTCTGACGGCCTTGTCTCCGAAGATTCCGGTGGGTACGGCTCCGACGAAGTGCCCAAACGACTCCGGGATGGTCCGGTGAGCATGTTCCGGTCGAGATACAGGTCGATGACGTTTGGGAGCTCCGAGAGCTCCGGCGGGATCGAAAAAGCATCCTGGTCGGCTTGAGATGAGCTCGAAACTTGCTGGAGGGCTCGTCGGAACGGTCGCCGGAATCTGGGCACAAAACAGCCGCCACTGTATAGTGTGTCCATCTCTTCTCCGGGATCGACTGCCGGCGACTGAGATGGTGGCCATGCGACCGCCGACGATGGAGACGGTTCGGGTTGCACCGGTGGATCACACACTGGGTTGTAGCTAACCAAGTCGGTGGCACCGGTCGATCCCGGAGGAGATTTTCGGGCTCAAGAAGCTGACCAAGCTCCTCCTCCTCGGGAAGTCGCTCACCGGAGCTGTAGCTGACCAAGCCGGTGGCGCCGATTGATCTCGGAGAAGAGATGGACACACCAACAGATAGAGGTGAGAGATGGAACCAGAGAAAGAGACAAAAGAGAGAGGAGTGGCATTTTTTGAAAATTAAATGAATAGTTAAGGGTATTTGTGTCATTTTATTCAATTTTAAAAAATCAATTTATCCTTTGAGGGTATTTTAGTCATTTCACATGTCAAAAATGTTAAAAACTAACGGAATTGGACAGAATGAGTAACGGTGATACAAATGAAATTCTAGGGTATTCGTCCTGATACGAAAATTTCTAGGGCATGTCATGTGATAATGAGACATAACCAAGGGTACCAATCTGGAATTATCCCAATATTTTATGCAAACCGTTTTAATTTCTGACTTGGTCGTTGCGGTTGCAGGTGACATGGCTTAATGACTATGAGTCGTGGGACATTGTCAGTTTTGTGGAAAAAATTTTTCTGCAAGCAATTTTTCTAATTAATTTTTCGTTGTCATTTGTATAAATAGTTGAGTTGGTCTTAGCAGTTTTTGACAAGTTTGCTTTTGCGATTTTTCTCTCCAAAACATATTCTCACTTTTGCATTTTTACTCGTTTTCGATCTCAGACTCGTTAAGTTCATTGTGCAAATAGAGTTCGGTTTTCGAGCTCTCTTCGTCCCGCTCACGTCGTCATTCAGGCAGTCTGCTTCCTTTCTTACGGTTCATTAGACCGTCAATAACAGTTCCACCTTCTGATGTTCGAGTGGCGTTCTAAATAAATTGTTATGTTAAACCTCGAGAGCAACTGTCGTTAGATCAATACGTCGGTGTACCCGAACCTTTTGCTTTCTGGTCTATGAGATCTCTGCCACGACACAGTCATCTCTCTCGTTCCTCATGGTACATATATGTCTGTATCTATTTGTGGTTCGGCCAGCAGTCAATCCAGCGATTTTAGTCGGGTCATTCACGATTTATTTCGATCCTATTTACTGTTGAGCTAGCGTTATAACCTCAATATTTATATGATCGGGTTAACTGTTCTGTAATCAACATCCATGTATTTATCATCTCCCATTTAATGACTCAAATGAATTCTTAATTTTGAGGATTACTCAAGTGAAACCACTATTGTGGACACAACTAGGAATAATCTCGCCCGTTAGATTTATAAAACTAAGATCCAATTATAAGTTTATAAACATGCATAATTTTTAGAACTTGAACTTAATTAAACTTAAAATATTGTATTATTAATTATCTATTTTAATCTCAATTCTATATCTTATGTAACTAAAATATTTTTTTAACAATGATTTTATATAAATAACAGTTCTTAATTGATGTCAAAATGAGTTTTTTTTCACGTAAATAACAGTGTTAAGTTGGGGTGGCTGCAGTCTGTCCCCTATCATTAGAGATAGAGTTTGTCTCGCTACGCAACGTGGGTCCTGACAAGCGTTTGCGATTCTGTGTGTCTGGGACTCGTAGGGTGCTGGGATTTAGGAGGTGGTAATTTTGTTGAAGAGAGGTCGAGTTTTTGAGGCCGATGATTGGGATCGACGTCGGAGGTTTGCGATGGTACAATTGAGGGGTATTATTTCAATATCATCTACGAGGGGAGACAAGTTCGGGAGGTGTTCAGCGGTGGTTGGACAGAGAAAATTCGGTGATTAGCTTGGTGCAGGATCGAGGAAAGATGGATCCGGGAGGGGCTCATCAGAGGTAGGGTAGGAAAATTCTGTCAATTTGATTGTTGTAGCTTTGGCTGGTTGATGGCTTGGTACTGGGAGGGATCAAGAGTTCTCTAAATCAATTGACAGATTTATGTAAGCATATCGAACTATGGAGTCTTGGTTTTCTTAAGCTTCATTACGCACTCATGACGTCTCATTGGGCCATTTGGGGGTTCAGACGACACAAGATCCTTGACTCGAATAATTGGAGGCGATCGTTTTGTTTCGTAAGTTTATTTGGGGTGGTGTACAAGGGGTTTGCTTTAAGTGTTTTCGGGGTGATTCTTGTAATAAATTTGAGAATAGTCTCAACTCATTCGAGGTATAGGCCGCAAGTTTGCAAGAGGTATTTCGTTGCGCTATTAGTTATTATGCTCATTCTCGGGGTGGTTCTAGTAATGGATATGCAAAGAGTCTCAACTCATTCAAGGTGGAGGCCGAGAGGTTGTAAGTTGCATGTTGTTGTGCTATTTTTTATTTTGCTTGTTTTTCATGTACTTCCATAACTCATAAATAAATTATGTTTAATTTAACTATTAGTAAAGAGGATCATGATATAGAATATGTCCCATCTCATGATTTGACTGTCCAATGTAATCTCGCAATAATACACTTTATAATTTAGTAATACGTCATGTTTTCCATATTTAAAAACATTGAGTCGAATATGTGTTTTTTCTCTCGAAACTATCCTTAGAATTATGGGAACCGCAAAACTTGTCAACATATTGTCAAGAGCTACGTGGCAACAATTTAGGATTTGTTTGGTAATTGTACATAATTCTCACTTGCCACCTTGCAAACAACTCATGAAGTAGGGCCCACAAATCAAATTATGCGTTAAACAGCTCAGTTTGATTTGGTCCCTCCGATCAAATCTACGGTTCTGTTTTGTCCCGTTTATACGATATTTTTATTTCACCCATCATTAACCATTTTCAAATTCTATTACCATAATATTTCTATTTCAATCTCTTTTTTTTTGAAAGAACTATTTCAAAAATTTTAACGAAATGACTCAAGAAATTATTACGATTAAATATTAATAATAAATTATAAATAAAGTATTACTATTATCATGATTTGAATTCAATATAACAAATTAAGAGATTTTTTAAGTTAATTTTATGTATTGCTGATTTAAACTCTAATCACTATGCATAAAATTCAAACATTTGTTTGTAAATATTCTAACCTCTAATACTCAAACTTGAACTTATCTTATGATAACATATAGGAGATTTATATTGATTTTGACCAAAATTAGCAAGAGAAGATTTGAATCACGTTGACTTTTAATTTTGTAATTAGAGTAGAATCCCTGAACAAGATTTTCTAGAATCTTGTAGGTTATAAATGTTATAATTTACTTATTGTGGTCCAAATCTAAGACTTAATTAAATAAAATGGTCCCTCGATTTGTTAATTAATTAGACAAATTTAAATATACAGCTGGTGGCATTTAAGGGTGGTGTCAGCAGAGACAATTAAACAAATGATCATGGATTTGATTGGAGATTGATATCCACGTGCCAGTGGGTCCCACTACTCCACCTCAGCACTTGCATGATCGCTGACGTACATCTTAATCACCCACCGTTAATCATTAGATTGAATCATTCTATATTCTGATACCAATTCTGCTCAATAGCCTAAGTTACATTTTGATTAAGCATGAGAATGATTTCAATTATTTGTAACTTTATCGAGATTAATTACATTACATTACATTACATGCCTCTTCAAATGAACACCACAACGATTTGAGTCTTATAATATTTGTGGAGAATTCTGAGCTTTGAACCTCGTTATGAACATAGTGAACAAAATATTATAAAATAGTAGATTTAAGATGTGATGTAATTAAAAAAAATTACATTACATGCTTGAATTTCAAATGAGATATTATGCATTTACTTATGGTTCAAGTTTATCAAAGGTGTAAAGTAAAATTATTTTGCATAGATTTAAAATTGATTTTACATTGAAAATTAAATCTTAATGAAATCTTCACATATGTTCTTTTAACAAAATCATCACGTGCTTAATTTTAAATCATCGTTATTAATTGGATCATATTAACATGACATAATTTTATCCTAAAACTGCAAACATATATGATGTATAATATACTTATTCAATTAATAGTTACATACAATATTATAAAAAATGAAGTAAAGTCTACTCTAAACTTTTGAGGCACACACTTTGAAAAGAGATTTTAAGTAGAGTAAGAAAATTGTGTAATTATTTGGATAGATAATAATATTAACATAGGGGTTGTGCAAAAGAGCATAAAATCTAGGGAATATAAGGTTAACAAATAAAACACAATCTGATATCCAGCTATGCAATAATTGATGAAAACGCCATAAAAAGAGGGCTCTCAAAGATCATGAAATTGAAGTCCAAAATCCACAAACAAATTATTAATTTTCAGATTGAGTGATCCCAAGAAGATCAACAAGGGAAGGGTTTGAGGTATATAATAAGAAGAGAAGAGAGGAGGAGGAGGAGATATATAGATCTATACATACATACATATATCTTGATGGGCAATGAGAGAGGATCATCATCAAGAAAGGGAAAGAAGAGCTCAGAGAAGCCAAAGCAGCCTCAGAGAGGGCTTGGTGTTGCTCAGTTGGAGAAAATCAGATTGCATGGCCAAATGCCTTGTTCCTACCACCCAAATCTCCATCTTTCCTATCCTCCTACTATCAATCAGGTAATTTTAGTCGCATCCAAGACTACATTAATCAATATAATCACTGCCCTGCTCGATAAAGGCTTGGAAGTCTTCAAATATATCATTTCCAACTTTTAGGTGAATCGAGAGTTTAAATATATTATATCATAGCACGGTTTGCTCATCTTTCAAACTACGCCCTATGAGTCAACTAATAAATTAGCATTCTTCATTTTTACCATCTTCAAAATGTAATGTGAATTGAAAGAGGTACTGATGTTGGACATCGAATTTCAGTTGGACACATAAGATTTGACGAGACCTTTGTCTACTACTTTAAACTTTTAAATGCATTAGTTTTGTGTTACATTAGAATTTGATCTATGAACATCATGGTGTGTGGTGAATCTTCAAACAATTAGTATTATGAAACAATTTGAGACATGTAAAAAAAATGTGAATTGACATTTTCTTTGTGTTGCCACAGGAGGATATGAGAGGACAAGCTTCATTTTCTTCATTGCAACCACATTCTTTTTCTTATTTACCGGCTTCTTATAACGTATTTCCTTCTAGTACTGTCATGGTATGTTGATTTCTAACAACCTTATCTTTTAAATATCAGTCTTTAATAATATGATATCAAAGTTGAGTTTTCAGAGGCGTATGGGCATTTTTTCAAAGTAAAAAGCAAAAGTTGTTTGGCATTTTGAGTTCTACGGCTTGAAACAAATAATGAACCTTTTGTATGTATACAAAATCTCAAATCTGGATTTGGGATGAGTCCTTTTGATCCTAAACATGTCCATGTTGTTGGACCTTGTCTACTAATTTTAAAGCTTCTCTTTCTTTTTATTGGTGCCCCAACTATATCACCATAGTTGTGCACAAAACTTGCTAGTCGAACGAGTTTTATCTTTCTTAAGAATTGTGATTAATTTTTTTGAGTCATCTGTTTAGGGAAAAATGTCGAGTTCAGCTTTTTAAAAGTTTTTTGCAGGACAGTGCCTGGTTATTATTAATGTTTTTGGATGTATGTCCAAATTGGGTTAATCGATTAAAAAATGTATCGGTTTTGTTTTCATAATATGAAATTAATGATAAAACAATGTTTGTTTGATATTACAGCCTGGTGTAATAAATCATAATATCGATTCACAACTCGCTACTGCATCAAGGTACTAAAAATTTCATTTCAACTTCATCAATTGTATATATTTAGTTGGTTTGTGTGATACTAATAAGCTTTAGTACTTTCATTTCGTTTAATCAGTTGGGTTCTGAACATCAACAACTTAGAAGCTCAACATTTTGTGCAACCAAACATGGCCAGACACATGATGTTTAATGTTCGTGTTGAGGTATAATTGGCAACCTTGGTGATATGTTGTTCATGCTATTAAAATTTTACAGTAAACTTATCTCGCATTTTAAACTGATCAATTTTTAATTTGTTTTAATGATTCGTTGCATTTGTAGGGTGAAAAGTGTAAGAGTCGTTCGATGGGCTCTAATACTCAGAATTCAAATTCAAGTTACAATCAAGAGTTAGATTTGGAGCTTAGACTGTCACTTTGAGCTTAAGTACAATTTTGATGACTCCTACCGTTTAATTATGAATTATAATTTTTTTTAATAGTACAGTGCCCACTCGAAAGTGAATAGAGGTTATAAGAACAAAGTGCAGTTCTTGTTTTTAATGATACAATCAATTTTAAATATCTCAAAAATATCAATGGTATAACACGACACATATGTATGTACAAGTAGCTGAAAATAAAATAAATATAATCACGTGGTGTGAAAGTCATGAAATTAAGGGTTAAAAATTTGAATAAAAAATTAGTTTATAAAATCAAGACTTAAATGGAAGCTTGCAAGTAAGATTTTGAAATAAAGGAATGGAAGAATGATTGGAACAAAGTCTCGATCGGATGCCTTTTTCTCTGTATACATTCAAGACATCCAAGATGTCATCACTTTATAGGAAGAATGTAAGATCATGCATGACCACCACTATCAGATTTTTCTTTAGTAACGACGTATACAAGAAGAATACGCCGTTACAAATTTATTAGTAACGGCGTATTCAGTAGTATACGTTGTTACTAATAGTAACGGCGTATTTAAATGCGTACGCCGTTACTATCGTTAATTAGTAACGGCGTATGTAGGTAAATACGCCGTTACAATATGTTCCTGTTATGTTACCGTTTGTTACCGTTCTGTCGTTGTGTTACCGTTAATTAGTAACGGCGTATTTACCTAAATACGCCGTTACAAAGTCAATGTATAAATCTTCACAGACCATTCTCCCATTCTCCTCACATTTTTCTCCCAATTCTCTCCTACTTTATATTTCCCGACAAGGGCATTTCCGTAATATCATCTCCATTTTTCGACAACTCTCTCTCAAAATACTACGGTTCATATCATCATTGTCCATATTAGTAGGTACGTACATTTTTTTTATTAATAATGCATTAATGTATTTTATTAATTTAGGTTAAATGCCCGTAGATTATTTCATTAATTTTGTTGCTATAATGATAATAATTCGGTTTTTGAATTTGTGTTATAGTTGATAAATATAGTAAATTGTAATTGATTATTAACCGTAGTTATTTGTATAATATATAGAATGGATCGTGGGTGGATAACATCCCGTAAGATGAGTGAGGAGTGGATGAACGGATTAAGTAGTTTCGTCAAATTTACGAGACGAAACGCGCAAACAGATGGCGTGGGACGTTTCAAGTGTCCGTGCACTAGATGTTGTAATTATTCTTGGCACGATATGGACACCATTTGCGATCATGTATTGAAGAAAGGTTTCCTTACATCGTACAATGTGTGGGTCCATCACGGCGAAGCTAGAGGGGCTAGTTCGAGTCGGCCTAGTTCGAGCCGAAATCTAGATATGAGTCTCCCGTCAAGTTCGCATAATCCCCCTTGTTCGACGTCGGCGCACACTCCAGAGTACGTTGATCCGGTGCATCAGTTCGTGAATGATGTAGATCCATGTAGAGATGTAAGGATTGACGAAGATGAAGGCGAGAACGACGAGGATGAGTACGAGGACCGGGACCAGGACGAGGACCCACAATTGGAGATAAGTTCGGTGACCGAAGTCGAGGCCAGACTTGCTAAAGCGAAGATGACGGCGTACAACCGGTTGGTGACGGAGTCACAACAGCCGTTGTACAAAACCACAAGCGCTGTCACTAGTGAGGATACCTCTTTGGAAGCGATGTTGAGGATGTTGTGTATCAAACAGAGCACCGGGATGTCAGACGCGGCTTTTACCCAGGTCGCGAAAGAGCAATGTCGTATGTTACCACAACCTAATTCGTTTCCATCTAGCTACGCAGCTGCGAAAAAGATAATGAAGGCCATCGAAATGCCACACGTGAAATACAACGCATGTTTGTACGGATGCACTTTGTATTACAAAGAGTTCTCCGCTCTGGACAAATGTGGAGTTTGTAAAGAACCACGGTTTACTATGGAAGGGAAAAAATTAGTTCCGCAGAAGATGTTGTGGTACTTCCCATTGACTCCTCGACTTCAACGGTTATATCTTGCGGAAGAGACGGCTGAGTGGATGCGATGGCACGGTGAGCGGGAGAAGGAGGACGATGACGTATTAGTACATCCATCAGACGGTGCTGATTGGATTCAGTTTGACAAGAAATATCCTCAATTTTCGGAAGAAGTCCGAAACGTGCGGCTGGCCTTGTCATCCGACGGGTTTTCTCCATTTGGGCCTAATGCTAGGAGTTACAGTTTGTGGCCTGTAGTTGCTGTCCCGTTGAATTTTCCACCCTCGATGGCTATGCGAAAGGAGTATAACATCCTCACCATGTTGGTATCAGGTCCAAAATCACCTGGAAAATGTTTGAACAACTTTATGCGTCCATTGATTGTTGAGCTAAAGCAATTGTGGACGAACGGAGTTGTCACGTGGGATGCTTCCAAGAAAGAGCCGTTCATAATGCGGGCTGCTGTGATGTGGACAATCAGTGACTTTCCGGGTTTGGGAATGTTGGGTGGCTTGACCACTAAAGGCTATAAGGCATGTCCTTTATGTTTGGACAACATCGACTCTTCACGCAGTAACTCAAGAATATCTTACCAAGGTGCGCGTCGGTGGTTACCTCCGAAGCACCCACTGCGCTTTGTCCCGGAGGCATTTAACGAGCAGATCGAGACTCGTAGAAGGCCTAAACGGTATTCAGGGACTGCTATACTGAAGGCTATTAGGCGTCATACTTATCTCGAGCCTAGTCTACACCCGAAGCACAATAAACGAACTGGTTTAGCTATCTGTTGGTCTCATGAAAGCATTTTCTGGCAGCTGCCCTATTGGAAAACTCACAGAGTGAGACATGCGTTGGATTTAATGCACATAGAGAAGAATGTGTGCGACAACGTCATAGGTACAGTTCTCGGAGTAGCGGGGAAGACTAAAGATGATTTGAAAGCGAGGAGAACGTACGAGGAACAGAATGTGCGCCAAGACCAATGGGTGGGCCAGGACGGGGAGCTCCCTGATGCGCCTTATGGGGTCAAGGGTGTACACCGGAAGGCCGTACTTGAGCATATCCGAGCAGTGAAGTTCCCCTCCGGATATGCGGGAAATTTGAAGATTAAGGTCAATCCTGATGAAAAAAGTTTCTCGGACTTAAGACCCACGATTGTCACGTGCTCATCCAACGCATCTTCCCACTTGTCATTCGGAAGTACGTTCCGACTCATGTAGCAGAAGCATTAGCAGACCTCGGCAGGGTGTTTCAGGTGTTGTGCACGAGGGAGCCGACGAAGAAGACACTAAAAAAATTGCACGAAGATATGGTGGTTTTAGTCTGTAAGTTGGAAACTATCTTCCCTCCATCATTCTGTACCATTATGGTTCACCTGCTACTACACCTACCGGATCAAGTTATTCGGACCGGGCCAGTTCATTTCACTTGGATGTTTCCAATTGAACGGTATGATCCTTCTCTTCAGTAATTTCATTTCCAATTACCATTGAAATGTATAATCGAATATCACATTAAATTCACATTTTGAATGTAGGCAACTTGGCGTGTACAAGAAAAGTGTGCGAAACCCTCGATATCCAGAAGGTTGTATAGCCCAACAGTACTTGATGCACGAGTCTGTCACCTTCACTCAGATGTACCTAAACCGCGCCACTTCAGCCAGGGAAACATTTGTTAGTCCAGCTCTAGGTTTCCACTTATCAGTTGTTTCCCCACATGTACAAGTAAAAAGCGTGGTGCGGAACGAGAAATTGAGCGTTTCCGAGATGTTCTGGGCGAATTGGACTGTTGTTGAGAATTGTGACGAAGCAGATAAGTACGTAGAATCACATCGAGCAGGATTTGTTCAAAGGTTCCCTAGAAAATCTCTGAAGGACCGAGTTATGTCATTCATGTTTGAGTGGGGAAAAGTTGTAAGTACATTATATCTCTTATGCTACAATTCATACAACTTAATTACTGCAACTAATATTTGAATTTAATATGCAGATTGCCGGTCGAGGGGAACAACGAGAGTTGATACTACTATCTGCAGGTCCTCGTTCTTCGGCGATTTATTCACAGTGTACTGTGAATGGTGTGAAGTTCTTAACGTTGCGAATCGACCAAGGCCGGAGAAATCAAAATTCAGGGGTCATGATTGAAGCAAACAGAATATGTTACTACGGTGTTCTTATGGACGTCGTTGTCCTAACATATTCCGAAAGCATGCCAGTCGTTTTGTTCAAGTGTCGGTGGTACGACGAACGAACCGTGAGGAAGGACGCCAATGACTTCATTTCCGTAAACACTTCCACGGATTGTCATAAACAAAACCCGTTTTGCCTTCCTATACAGGCGAAACAGGTGTACTACATCAACGACCCAGATGTGGTGAACTTTGCGACTTCGTGGAAGGTTGTCAACGTTGTCTCTCATAGAGGTCACTATAAACCGAGCAGTTTAGCTCGTGCAGGTGATGAAGAGCCAGAGTTCGAAGTAGATGAACCGTACCAAGAAGATCGAATTGACATGGTGCGACCGGGTGGTGTAAGGATCGATTTGAGATTCTTACACCAAAATCCACGGCCTGTCTCTACAGCTGATTTAGAGGATGAACATAACGAGGACGGAGACAACGAGGACGAAGAGAACGAGGACGAAGAGAACGAGGACAAAGACAATATGGAAGGGCACTCAGATTACGATTCAGCCAACTCAGATAGTTAGACAATTATGTATTTAACGGCATTTAACCGACTATCAATAAATTTGTTCATTTCCGTAACGGCGTATTCATGAATAAATTTATTCATTTCCGTAACCGACTATTAATTTAAACCCGTTGTGAATTCGGTTTTCGAAAAACAAAGTGTAGGAGAAAAAACCACAAAAAAACTCTATCATGAAACCAAGCCACTGGACAAACAATTTCCAAGTTATAGGATTAGTAACAGCGTATGTGTTTATAATACGCCGTTACTAACCTGTTTTTAGGGATTAGTAACGGCGTATTTATCTACATACGCCGTTACTAAATCACTGTACAATTTAGTAACGGCGTATTCAACATAATACGCCGTTACTAGTGGTCAACAATCTTGACCATCAGACCAGTCAAGATTGTTGACTTTCGCGCTTGACTTCGGTATTCATTTCTCGTTTCCTATACTGAATGAAATAAAAATTGAAATTAATCATTGTACACTACCTAAAAATCATATACGTTAATCAAAATTGAAAACCACGTAATAATTTCTACCCAGAAATGCCATTCTCGGAGGTTTGACCGTTACTTACGGACGTGTTTACGGGTGATCGGTTTAGATCGAGGTTTATACGTGTTCAAAATTGACTAGAATTTTGGCCTATGAGCGACAACACTATTACGCTTCAATCTGTACGGTTGGATTAAAACACGTTTTTTGACACCACTCACTTTCGGTGAAAGCGTGAGTTTAGGGTTTAGGATGGTAAACCCTAAACTATACCCTAAACGCTAACATCATCGCACGTTTAGTTCAATTCAATATTTTTATAATAATCCAAACCGTTGTAAATGTTGGAAATGTCATTGAAGTGATATAGTGAAATTTTCAGAAAAATCAAACCACGGGAACACTCCCGATCAATCATGATCGGTCGAACCGAATAAAATAATAATTTAGGGTTTGAAATAGTAACGGCGTATCTTAACCATACGCCGTTACTAATTTCAGTCCGTTGGGTAACGGTCAAAAATCTTGCCGTTACGATTTTTGCCCGTTGGGGATTTTGTAACGGCGTATGTAGCTTAAATACGCCGTTACTAGAGTTGGGTATATAAAGACCCAACCCTCTTCTTCTTCCTCACGCTCTCTGCCTCTCTTCTCTTCTTCTGAATACTGATCAGTGCCTCCTCACAGCCTCTCCCTCACTCTCCGGCCAGCCACCTCCGTCGCCGTTCCGGCCAGACACCTCCGTCGCCGTTTCCTCTTCCAGATCAGGTAAGTAGTGTTTAAATTTTTAGGGTTTAGATTTTCTTGAATATGTTAGAAATTTAAATATGAATATGTTAGAATAGAAATTTAAATATATATATGTTAGAATAGAAATTTTTGTGAATATGTGGAATAGAAATTTAAATATGAATATGTTAGAATAGAAATTTAAATATGAATATGAATATGTTAGAAAAGTTTTAAATTTTTGTGAATATGTATAATAGAAATTTAAATATGAATATGTTAGAATAGAAATTTAAATATGAATATGAATATGTTAGAATAGAAATTTTTGTGAATATGTAGAATAGAAATTTAGAAATTGTATTTAAATTGTATGTTAATATGTGAAATTTAGAATATGTGTTAAATTTAAATTGTATGTGAAATTAAAAAATTGTATTTAAAAATTAGAATATGTGAATATGTTAAAAGAATTGAATTTTTGTTAATTGAATTTAGAATATTTGAATTGAATATGTGAATTAAATTTTTGTGAATTTGAATATGTTAGAATTGAATTTTTGTTAATTGAATTTAGAAGATGTGAATTTGAATATGTTAGATTATGGTAATTTTTACGGAATTGCCCCTTAGGGGCATTTTCGTAATTTTGAAGGAATTGCCCCGTAGGGGCATTTTCGTAATTTTCAAGGAATTGCCCTATAGGGGCATTTCCGTAATTTTGAAGGAATTACCCCTAAGGGCATTTTCGTAATTTCTTAAAAAAAGGCCCCTAAGGGCAGTTTTGTAAAAATACCAAAAATGCCCGCAAGGGCATTTACGTATTTTGTTAAAAAATGTCCCGAAGGCAATTTCGTAATTTCTACCGAAAATGCCCTCGGGACATTTTCAGTACAAATTACATAAATGCCCTTACGAGCATTTTCTTTCACAGTAATTAATAATGCTTAAATCGTATTTAGATAATGGCCTCCTCGTCAAGCGATTCAAACGCCCGACAGAAGAAGCCTCATGCTCGTGCACCGAGGCATGAGTTGATGGACCCAAAGTTCTTCCAGGCCTACGAGCAATCGGCGCTCGACACTCCACCTCCGTCACCGCCTGTTGGTGGGGAGTTCCCTGATCACGGGGATTGCTACACTCCCTTACCTCCACAGCCGACTCAGCCGACCCCCGATTTCGGTTGGGGATACCGGGTTGTGCCGCCTACATTCACGGGTTGCAAACCCTCGAATGTAGGAGCATCCTCTACTCCTAGTCCGCCGGTGAACGAATACAGATTCGTTTCCCTAGACTGCGACGAGACGCCGGATAAGGAGCTGTACTTCGACTTCAAGCTGCAGCCGAATTGCTTGACGACGAAGAGCTGGATGGCCAGGAAGGACGTCGAGCCAAAACACGACGTCTGCCTCGACTTGGAAGAGGAGGCAATATCCAAGAACGGGGGGCCGTTGGGATTGTTTTGGGACGCGGACTCACAGCGTCCGTGGAGTATGTTCCCCCCCGGAATAAATGAGGCCTGGAGTGTTTTGAAGATTAAACATATGGTAGGAAAGTTTGCACGCGAGTGCGACGCTTCCTACCAGCTGTTTTGTGATCTTCCTATGTCCGAGTACCGGAGATTTTGGCGCAAAATTCGGGTAATTTCAATACTTTCTCAATTTATTACCCTAAATTAAATAACTTGGATATTTACAAAAAAAAAATTTAATTTTGTAACAGCGGTATTATGAAATGCCGGATGATTCAGTTCCACTCAAAAAGTGGATTCGCGAGACGGCATGGTACGCTTATAAAGAGCGGAAATCAAATATGAAGGCATGGTACAAATTGTACGTCTCGCCTGATTATCTGAACCGCAATGGCATTCCCAACATATTTAGAGGGAAAAAAGCACAATGGCGGTGGCTCGTCAAACACTTTGACGAGAACGAGGTATTTCCTTACTTTCATACACTTTGTATGAAACATATATCTAATTCAATACACTAATTTTGTAATCATTTCAATGTGTAGGGTGTAGGGAGTCTTGGAGAACATATGAGTGAAGTACGCTTGAGCGGCAACAAGATTAACCATCGATCTGGCCGGAAATCTTATCGGACTCTTTGGACGGAGAGAGAGCAGTCGGGAAATACTAATATCTCCGCCAAGATTGAGACTTGGCTTCTGGTTAATCGGGAACCGGATCAGGATGCTTCGGAGGCGGAACTGTTACAGGATGAGGACAACAAGGCGAAACGCGTAAGTTTTTTTCATAATATTTTTTTTCTACTTTATTATTTTTCATTAATTTAATATTTTCTTTTCATACAGATATACCTTAAGACGGCGTTGCAGGATTGGAGGATGGACCCGGCCAATACAGACCAGCACGGAAACTTAAGAAGAATGACCGAAGCGGAGGAGGCTGAAGTGATGATGCAGGCGAATCAGCATTGTCACGACCTCAAGCTTGCCGCGGGACGAACAGATGCCCAATTCCCCCGAGGATGCAAAATTCGGGGATTTGGATATGATTTCCAGGTCCCGGCCAGACCTAGAAAACGTGGTCAGTCCTCCAGCGGACCGTCTGCAGAGCGTTTCGAAGAAATGGAAACTAGGCTCACCCAGGCGACGGAGCATATTGCGCGGCAAGAGGAGAGGTTCGAAGCTCAACAAAGAAGCTTTCAATGGATGTACGAGCAGAAGCGAATAGCCAATCCTTCTATGCCGCCCTACGACCCGAGCATGTTCTCCAACTTCGGTCCTCCACCGTCGTAGTTTAATTCATATTATTTTTATTTGAACAATTGCTATTTAAATTTATTTGGATTTGGATTTGGATTTTAATTTTAATTTGAATTTTTATTTGAATTTGAATTTTAATTTACATTTGTAAAAAATAAAAACCGAATAAAAATTATATATTATATTTAATATATAATTTTTATTCTGTTTTTATTTTTTTATAAATAAAATATTGTAACGGCGTATTGTACATAATACGCCGTTACAAATTTGAAAGACAAATTATTATTTTAATACCTTGTAACGGCGTATGATTTGACAACATACGCCGTTACTAATTTGACGGTGTCAAGTCATCTAAACGGCACCGTCTAATTAGTAACGGCGTATGTTGTAAATATATACGCCGTTACAAACTTAACGGCGTCATCGTCTGTTACGCCGTTAACGGCTCGTCAAAACGACGCCGCGTATCGTCTAACGGCAGTTTGTACGCCGTTACAATTTGTAACGGCGTATTTTTGGTTTGTAACGTCGTATTTACATACGCCGTTACTAAAGAAAAAAAATGGCAGTGCACATATCCTCATGCATAGAAGTGGAGGCCGTGCAAGATCACTCATATACATTTTGGAAGCTTAAAACATGAGTCATTTTTTCATGTGATTTTCTAAGTAATAACATGATCGTGATCATCATTATTTACAACACTTCTCATTGGAAACTACCACTAATGAATAATTATGTAAGTGATATTGAACGTACTTAATGTTGATTCGGTTAAAACCTTTTTCAGAAAAACTTAGTGGAACAAATCCGAAAAATGAAAAAAAAGTGCAACACTCAAAAGTCCAAAGTGTATTCATCTTCGTATAACCCCTTTCTCTCCCAGTTGTTTCTCCCCAGATGACTGAAAGAGTTACATTGGTTGATATGTGATTTAGGTGATATGTTATTGATTTGATATTCTTTGATGTACACGTCTCTGATTTGAGCTATACATGATGCATTATCTTCATAAATTATGGAACGAGGACTTGTAATTAAACAAAGTCCACATCCTTATCGAATGTGTTGAATGATTGATCGCAAGAACATACATTCTCGGCTATATTCGTAGAGTGCAAGAACTTTTAAATGAGTGGAGGATATTGCAACCAAAGTCTGTTTCGTAGAGCGTCAAGATATTGTTGTGTCATTACAAGTAAATACATACCCGGTTTGTGAGCGTTATTTATGAGGATCATAAATATATCATGCATCTACATATCCGACCAAGTTAACATTAACATTACTTGAGAATTTTGAATACAATAATCTCAAATCTTTCATCCCGCTCAAGTAACGTTATATGCTTGATTATGTTCCAATGTATTCTTATCGGTTCTGAGTTGAATCTTGCTAGCAGTTTACCGCAAATGTTATACTCACCCTTATACATTGCGCCAAATATAATAACGATCTGATCGCATTTATATATGATATTTCATGATCAAGTATCTTTTCACCTATCTCTTTAGGGGTGAATATGATTCTTTACGGATTTAAATGGTCGCACAACCAAATGTGTATTTGATGGATTTGTATTTTGTATGTTGAAATACTTTAAAAGTTTCTCAACATATGTAGACTGACGGATTAAAATTTCATAAAAAATACGGTCGATCAACAGGCTGAGACAATATTCGTTTTCCCCCAAAACTTTTATCTCGAACTCTTCCTTGAGATATTTGGTTGTTTTAAATATCTCTTCAACAATCTCAATTAAATTTAGGGTTAATTATGATTTGTCCATATTATAGTGGCGCGTTTTACACTTTACCCCAGATATAATAAAAAGTTCAAAATGAGCATAGCTAATTGTATTTTCTTACACTTTACTTTAACACCGTTAGAATTTGGACGGATGCCTAAAAAAATTTCAAAAAAGACAAGTACCTCTGATCAGCTCTAATGGTATAATTATTTAATAATTTTAAATGACTAACTTACCCTTCATTCAATACCAAATATAACTAATGAAACAAGAGCATGTTTGTCTTTTTATATAAACAAATTTTAAAAATTTTAAATTAAAAACAAATGTATGAAATTACAACATTGCCCTCATCTTCAACCTCCCTCTCACCGCTCTCTATCTCCCCCTCTCTTCTGTCATACTCCAAAAATTAAAAACACACAAATCTGTGATTCGCTGCCCACCACTGCTCAACAGAAACCCAGCTCTGTCTTGTCCATCTCACCAATTTCCGGCGAAACCAGGAGGAGCGTTGAACAGTCACAGCAGAGTCGATCGTCGAGAACAATGCTCCAATTCGATGATGAGGTTGTGGACGGCGACATTGAGAGATTTGTGTCGGAGATGTTCCCTGCCAACCGGATTGGGTTCAAATCGTCGGTGACTCAGCCTCCGACTCCTTCAGCGACTCTGAAGTAGTCCGTCGGCGACTCCGACGTCGAAGCCAGACCAGAACGGAAGCAGGCCGTTGGTGGTGATCTTGCCGAACTCCCACCTGCTGCCTAAATAGTTGGACATATTTTGGCAGACACGGATATTTCCAAACATATTTCTGGACACAGATCGTTGGAAGTGCCCAGAAATCGATGGAGGTTTATTTTGTCCCCGTGTCGTCTCTTTGGTATGTGACGAGATCTATCATCGGCAAGCCTTAGAATCGACGAAGGCGAGCTCCGACAACGGCCATGAAGAGGACGTCGAATTGGAGTGCTGAATTTTTTAGGTTTAATTATGATTTTGGGATAATTATTTGGTTACTTCACTGGTTGTTGTTCGATTGAGCTAGCTTTGAATTTGATGCATGTAGTGAGATGTGAGATTCGGGATTGTTTGGCTGGAATTTTCCCATAAATGTTTTTTTCTTGCTGGTAATAAAAATTAGAGATAGATTTCAGACAAGAGGAAGTTGAAAAAAGAAGATAATGACATGATTCTGAAAATTTGATGAACAATTAGGGGTAGTTTTATCATTTTGTAATGAACAATTAGGGGAGGAGATTGGACCAGTTGAGCCGGTCTAATTTCTCAAACCAATTAGGAGTAATTAAGGGTATTTTTGACTTGTTACATTGTTTTAATCTCAGAACGGGCGAAATCGTTAATTTTGTAAAAAAAATGATTCTAGCGTATCTTAAATTGAACTTTTTATTATTTCTGTGGTAAACTGTAAAACGCGCCACTATAGTATGGACAAACTGTAATGAATCATTAAATTTATATCATCAATATACACTGTCATAATAGTAAATATTATATTTGTTTTATTGATGAATACGCATAAGCATGTAACATTATTTTTTGGCCACTTGACCCCCTCTAACTGTACACGACTTCCACTTACTCTTAACCTAAAACACATTTTTTACGTTTCTTAAGTATAAAAATGTTTCACTTTACTATTCTCCGTTAACTTTTTATAAAGACTTTGTTAATTTTTTGCGAAATGACAAAAATATCATCGTATTAGAAAATGTAAATAAATAATTACTTACATTTTTTCTAATTATTTTTTGTAAAACTAAAGAATAATTTTTTGTTAGCATTAATAAAATTAAAAATAAAAAGAATGCTTTTAAACTATTTTCTTATAATAATTTTTTATAAAAACTAATACAATAATATTTCTTATACATTGATTTTATAAAAAATAGAAAAAAAGTTCAAATTTTATAATACGATATCATTTTCATTATTCCACAAAAGTATTAAGAAAAAGTTAACTTAAAGGGATAAAGTGAAATTTTTTTGAATTTTCATCCACAATATTTTCATCATTTCGGAAAATTGCATTTTCTAAAATCGATCGACGAAATCATATTTGGGTTATAGAATGGGAATGAATTGGCATGAGAAAAGTTTTGTTGTTTTTAAAACACTAATGAAATGTCCAAATATGTTAATAAAATTTGCAGAAGTGAACAAAAAATAGTTAGGATATCGCATAAACCACTTTTATAATTATATAAAATTCAAGTATACTTAGAGTTATAGCAAATTGACATTCTCCCTTAACTTTAATATCCATGAATTGTTTGATTACTGATGAATCAAGATGACATCCTGCCTATGCAAGACATCAAATTCATGATTACAACTATTTTAACATAATGGTATTTTCATCGGTGTAAATCAGGTTGAGTTTTTAATGAAGTGCTTGAATTTGATTTATTAAATATTTAATCAACTTACTATAATCGAGCTCAAACTGAATTTAATGACAAGGTTTGGCTAAATTGGATAAATTCGAACTCAATCTTTCGAAGTTTGATAAGCCCATGAGCTTATTCATTTAGTACTCAATTAACTATGTATACTTTATTTAATTTGTTAAATATAACAATAATAATAATAATAATAATAATAATAATAATAATAATAATAATAATAATAATAATAATAATAATTCAATAGATCATACTAAGTCATGTCAAATTCGAGTTAAGATATTCTTTTAGACGAACCAAATCTTAGCAAAACCATACTTGATCCGACTCGTTTACATCCTATCGGAAAATAATGTAATTGCGGTGAAATTAGGTCATATTCAAGTATTAGCATCTTTGTTAGTGAAAATGCTAGATATCTCTTCTTAGGCAATACATCATTTTCACTTAACTCGCTTTAATTAAAAACACGTTTTCTACACCTCTAACTTTTATAAGTTGCACTTTATCATTTGGTTCCTCAACAAAAGTTGCAATTTAACATTTTTCGTTAACTTTTTTGTTGGAAATTCTGTCAGCTTTTTTGAAAAAAAAATCCTTGTATTAAAAAATAAATAAAAATTATTTTGAACTTGTTTTTAAAAAGTTACAGAAAAAAATATATTTTAAACATCATTTTTATTTTTATTTTTATAATTGAAAATACTTTTTATACAAATTATTTTTATCCTTTATTTTTATAAAAATTAGAAAAACAAGTTCAAAATAAATTTTACTTAACTTTTTAATATTGAGTAATGTCATCATTTCACAAAAGGTAAAATAAATTTTGAAAATAGTTGATAGAAAACAGTAAAGTGCAACTTTTGAAACTCATTATGCTTAGTAAACACAATTTTAGTTCAAGGGAGGTAAATAAAAATGATGTGTCCTTGTAAAGAGTTATTTGACATTTTCTCTTTCTATTACAATTAGACTAAAATAAAAGGCTTAGGGCGTCTCCAACCCTGTCTCCAAATATGCATATGCATATTCAAATATGCATATTTGCTACCGTGAGTCTTCAAATTTGAATACACATTGTAGCAATCTCCAAAAGTGAATAAATGAGTGTTAAGTGAAAAACTATTGTTTTTTTTATTTATGAGTGTAATAAATAGGTATCTAAATTTATTTTTATTTATGAGTGTAATTTATGTGTATTGTTTTTTAAAAGGAATTAATTAATCTATTTAATTTTATTATAAATTGAATATATAAAAATTATTACAATATAACTTCATTTGAAATTTATTTTGCAAAATATACTTTTCATTAGAATCGGCGACAAACAAGGATTTTAAATAAAAATTAGACAACAAGCATAGATTTTCAATTACAATAATAAATAAACGAACGCGATTATTTGTCTTACTCATCAAGAAGATCGAAATATTGACTAAAATTACGCGTTGGGATGAGTATACTAACTCGTAGAATTAATTGTGTTTTATTCGATGTGTTATTTTTAATATTTTATTATATAAATTTTTTATTATTATATGGAATTTATTTTTAGTAAATTAATGTATATATTTAAATAATTTATTAGAATTAGAATTATATAAATATAATACGTAAAATTATTAAATAATAAAAGTAGTATTTGATGTGACTGATAGAGATAATTTTGGAGATTGGGTTGGAGAGAAATAGAGATAGAGACTCAATTATTTGGTAATAATTTTTGGATATATGGATATAGCATTGGAGATGTCCTTAGACATATAATTTTATGAGATAATAATGTTTTGTTTGATATGATTGATGAAAATTTATGAGTTGATAGCAACAAGCATGCATAAAAGAGGGGACTAAATTAAGATGATAATTTTTTTAGAATTTAGTTCTACTTGAAATTTATAATTTTATGCCTGAAGGGACACCGTAATTGTTTAAACATTACTTTAGAATGAGAATGAAATTACAAAATCAATTTTAAACTAATTCATTATTATTTTTATAAAGATAAAAATATTTTGTATTGATGCGGTGCGGTCGAGGATATCGGTATGCATAAGCTAGAACAATCAGAGTTATCGCGAAAGTGTCAGATTTGGACAAAAGACTTGTTTTTTTCGGACATAAACGGCAGTCTGAGTTAAAATTCATGGCTATGCCAAAAGGTACGACGGATTTCGGCCATCGGAGATCATCTAGAGGGTCAAAATTGTAGTTTCTTAAGTTTCTAGCAGTTTTTGCAATTTTAATAATTTGTTTTCTTTTCCAATAAGTTTAGGATTTCATTTTCTACAATTAGAGTTTGGTTAGGTTTTTTCTATTTAAGTATTCTTATACGTTTCTAGTTATTTAGTTTTCTGAAGTTAAATAAAAAAATCGAGATTTTCCTCGAATTTATCATTTTCGGTATTCGCAAGAAACAACGAATTTTTGATAAAGAAATCGTTCTAGCCACGTACGCTGCATCACATACCTAATAAATACTCGATATTTCAAAAAAAAATCAATATGAGAACGGAAATTACAAAAAAAAATTCCAAAATCCATAAAATTCAGTGTTGTAAATATTGGCCATGGCGACCGCCAAAGCGGGGTTGTGGCGCCGGAATCTACAATAGCGCGATGAAAATACATATCGTGGCGGGCACGACGAATGGATTGTCATGGCATGCGTTTGGGGGACCATGACAGTCACGGCGGGCCATGACGGTTATGGCGGGCTAAGTGGTCATGTTATTCTCATGAAAATACATTAGCTTCAAACATAAATCATGAAGCCACTTATGGTTCTAAAGCCCATGAGCTTATTCATTTAGTATTCAATTAACTATGTATACTTTATTTAATTTGTTAAATATAATAATAATAATAATAATAATAATAATTCAATAGATCATACTAAGTCATGTCAAATTCGAGTTAAGATATGCTTTTAGACGAACCAAATCTTAGCAAAACCATACTTGATCCGACTCGTTTACATCCTATCGGAAAATAATGTAATTGCGGTGAAAGTAGGTCATATTCAAGTATTAGCATCTTTGTTAGTGAAAATGCTAGATATCTCTTCTTAGGCAATACATCATTTTCACTTAACTCGCTTTAATTAAAAACGCGTTTTCTACACCTCTAACTTTTATAAGTTGCACTTTATCATTTGGTCCCTCAACAAAAGTTGCACTTTAACATTTTTCGTTAACTTTTTTGTTGGAAATTCTGTCAGCTTTTTTGAAAAAAAATCCTTGTATTAAAAAATAAATAAAAATTATTTTGAACTTGTTTTTAAAAAGTTACAGGAAAAAATATATTTTAAACATCATTTTTATTTTTATTTTTATAATTAAAAATAGTTTTATACAAATTATTTTTATCCTTTATTTTTATAAAAATTAGAAAAACAAGTTCAAAATAAATTTTATTTAACTTTTTAGTATTGAGTAATGTCATCATTTCACAAAAGGTAAAATAAATTTTGAAAATAGTTGATAGAAAATAGTAAAGTGCAACTTTTGAAACTCATTATGCTTAGAAAACACAATTTTAGTTCAAGGGAGGTAAATAAAAATGATGTGTCCTTGTAAAGAGTTATTTGACATTTTCTCTTTCTATTACAAATAGACTAAAATAAAAGGCTTAGGGCGTCTCCAACCCTGTCTCCAAATATGCAAATTTTTGCATATTTGGAGACTATCTTCTCCAACGCAGGTATCCAAATATGCATATGCATATTCAAATATGCATATTTGCTACAGTGAGTCTTCAAATTTGAATACACACTGTAGCTAGGAGTGTCCATTTTAACCGGGGACCCGACTCACCCGACAAACCAACCCAACCTGAACCCGAATTATCCGCCACCCGACCAGATTGTGTGGAAATCGGGTTGGGCCGACCCGAACTCGAGTACAAGTGAGTCGGGCCTCGGGTGTGATATACAAATCCACCGAATAACCCGACACACCCGACCCTTTGTTAACAAAAATGGGCTTTGTCGTATTAGTTATATAGGCAGCCCAACAACAAAACTAACCCACTATCAGACACAGCCCCGGCCCAAGCCCAGCAACTTGTTTCTGAAAGTTGAGGAAAACAGAAGTAAATAAACGTTTAAAAACGTTTATACACTTCTGATGTGGGATGTTAAACACGCACAGGAGGAGAAGCTTCGGGCAGAAGACGTGGCGCCTCCTCCACCGTCCATCGCGAACGCTGAATAAATCGCAGCCGTTGGTTGATGGCGACGTGGCCTCTTCTCCTCCAGCCACGATCTGACGAGTTGGTGAGAGCGTAATTAATGCTCTCGTCTCGTTTCGCCTCTCTCGCAGTCGCGTATGGTCGAAAATCCTATCAGAGAGCAAGTATGGCTCTCTGCCTCTCTCTCTTTCTATCGACTCGTCCGCAACCTCCTCCTCGTCGCCATCACTTCACGTCCGTCCATCCATCAGCTATTCAGCTCGATTAGGTGACCTACCCGAGACCCGAGCCGCTGTTGGAGCTTCTTCACCACCAAATTTCTATAAATCAAGCGATGGTGAAGAGGAGAAGCTCCACCAACGGCTCGATTCTCCTGTGGAGATTGAACCGATCTTCAAATCCAACAGCGAGGCGCCAACATGTCTTCAAATCAGGTTAGTATTCTGTTAGGGTTTTGAATTAGGGGTATAATTTTGGGGTTTAGGGTTCAATTGACTCTCGATTTTAGGGTTCGGGTTTAATTTTGGGGGTTATTGTTCTGTTCTGGATTAGGGTTCGTGTTAATTTGGGGGTTAGGGTTAGGGTTAGGGTTTAATTGAAAGTTTGGTTTGGGGGTTAGGGTTAGGGTTCGGGTTACAATTTGGGGGTTAGGGTTCGGTTTGGATTTAAAATTGGATTTAGGGTTCGGTTTAATTGAATTTCAACCCTAGCCCTAATCCGCAAATTAATTTAATTTTAATTTTCATAAACGAATGAATTGAATTTCAATTTCAGATTTGAAATTAGGGATTTTGATTTGGAAAAAAATATGGTTTGGTTAGGGTTATAATTTCAATTAATTGTTGTTCATAAATAAGTTTAGGGTTCGGTTAGGGTTTACCTGATTTGGATATAAATTGGGATATAAATTGGGTTATAATTTGGGGATAAATGGTTGGGTTTAAATATGGTATTGAAATTGGGGAAATTGGGGGTTAGGGTTCGGTTAGGGTTTAGTCTCTGATTTTTAATTTTATTTGTTAATTGTTACTGTTTTGTTATTTAAACACATGTATATTGTTACATTGGGTTATAATTTGGGGATAAATGGTTAGGGTTCGGTTAGGGTTTAAATATGGGATTGAAATGGGGGAAATTGGGGGTTAGGATTCTGTTAGGGTTTAGTTATTTGTTAATTGTTAATTGTTACTGTTTTGTTAGTATGTACTACTGCCCTATACATTTTACTCGCTGAATTTGATCGCCATCATGTACATTGGTTGAGTTTTACACTTGTATATTTAAACTTGCGATCAAATTGTACATTGTTAGTATGTTAGCTCATTATGCATGTACTGGCAGTACTGCCCTATACATTTTACTCGCTGAATTTGATCGCCATCATGTACATTGGTTGAGTTTTACACTTGTATATTTAAACTTGCGATCAAATTGTACATTGTTAGTATTTTAGCTCATTATGCATGTACTGGCAGTACTGCCCTATACATTTTACTCGCTCAATTTAATCGCCATCATGTACATAAGTACATTGGTTGAGTTTTACACATGTATATTTATACTTGCGATCAAATTGTACATTGTTAGTAAGTTAGTATGTTAGTATGTACTGCCCTAAATTAGGGCAGTACATACTAACATACTAACAATGTACAATTTGATCGGCGATGATCCCTAATTCCCTATGTTAGTATGTACAGTACAATGTTAGTATGTCAGTATATTTAAACACATGTATATTGTACATTGTTAGTATGTAATATGTTAGTATGTTAATACTAATGTAAAGGGTAGTCTAGAAAATGTGTATTTAATAGTAAAGTAAATGTTGAACCAGACTGCTGCTGGAGCTGATTCTGGAGATGTGGATGCTGCTGTTGGTGGAGCTGCT
Organism: Geranium rotundifolium; assembly: GCA_963920655.1. NCBI lineage: Eukaryota > Viridiplantae > Streptophyta > Magnoliopsida > Geraniales > Geraniaceae > Geranium > Geranium rotundifolium. The sequence continues at coordinate 13,238,059 of OY987320.1, forward strand.
CAAGCTGCTGCTGCTCCTCATGCTGTTCAGCAAGGAGCAGCAGCCCCGGGTATAACTTCTAGACCCCCTAAAAAATCCAAAAAGTTTAGTCTTGCATGGAATGCTTTTCACTTACCGACCCCTATTGAAAAAGGTGTAATGACTGCTCGTTGCAAGTATTGTCCTAAGCAATATAAAGCTGATAGTAAAGATTGTGGGACTACCAATTTGAATAACCATATAAAAGTTTGTCCTGGTCATCCATATAGAAAGTCCAATACTCAATCCATACTTTCTTTTACGACGACTTCTGATGGTAGTACACAATCTCTGGGTTCATGGACTTTTGATCAAGTAGGAAGTAGGCAGGAGTTAGTTCGGATGCTCATTATGCATGAGTTACCTCTTAGTTTTGTACAACATGAGGGCTTCCAACGATTTTCGAAAAAAATCCAGCCCCTTTTCCACATGCCTTGTAGGAGCACCATCACGAGAGACCTCTACGAGATGCATTCTAGTGAGAGGAAGAAATTTAGGGAATTCTTGAGAGTGAAGACCCCTAGATTGTCCCTCACTACAGATACGTGGACTAGCAACCAGCTGATTAATTATATGTGCATTACCGTTCACTATGTAGATGATGATTGGAAGTTGCATTCCAAGATAATCGCGTTCTATCAGATCAACAGTCACAAGGGAGAGGATATCGGGAAAGCTATTGAACAATGTCTTCAAGAGTGGGGGAGTGATCGACTCATGTGCATTACCTTAGATAATGCCAAGAGCAATGATGTAGCAGTTCAGTTCTTGAGGAGAAAAATGAACGTGTCGGGGAAAAGCATATTAGGTGGGAAGTTCTTGCACATGAGGTGTTGTGCTCACGTCATCAATCTCATAGTGAAGAGAGGTTTGACCTTGCAAGGTGACCCGGTTGAGAAAATTAGGGTATCGGTGAGGTTTTTTAAACAATCAGCCGCTAGGACGAACAGATTCAAGGAGTGTGTAGCTGCTGCTGGGATTGACTGCAAGAATTCACTAATCCTTGATGTGTCTACTAGGTGGAACTCCACCTACTTGATGTTGAAATCTGTCGTAGCCTTGGAGGATGCCTTTGAAAGGTATGACAGCGAGAACGCCCTTCTTCGCCAAGAGCTAGAGTCAAAATTCAAGAAAGGTACTACAGAGCTTTTGGGTATGTTGGCCGAAGAAAATTGGGCTTACATAAAGAAGTTCATGGACTTTTTCGAGCATTTTTTTGTTATTACCAAAAGGGTATCGGGTTGCAAATATGTCACATCTCATCTGCTGTTGGATGAAGTTAGTGACATATTGTCTATCATCAAAGAGGGGGAAGTGGCAGAGCACGACTTCAACATCATAGCCATAGCGGGCAGAATGAGGGAAAAATTTAACAAGTATTGGGCTAATGTCAATGCAATTAACTTGATGGTTTTCATTGCTTCTATTTTTGATCCAAGGAACAAGTTAGTTGTTGTTGAATATGCTGTGAATGCCATGTACCCTGATGATATTGCTGTTGTCTTACAAGCTAACATAAAGAATGCTTTACATGAATTGTTCGATGAATATGTTACTACAGCAGCTTCAAGTAGTAGTACTACACCTCATGAAGGAACTAGCACAACCACTGAAAATGTTGCTGCGGTCAACAAGGAACCTACAAGGAGAACAAATCGTGGAGCGTTCGATAAATCTCAAGCTATAGAAGAAAGTGGCCCAAAGAGCGAGCTCGACAAATACTTGAAAGAAGAAGTAGAGGGTAATGACGAGAAATTCAAAATCTTGGTATGGTGGAAGTGCAATTCCTCAAGATTTCCGACTCTCTACCCTAGCCAAGGATATTTTGGGAATACCTATCACATCCGTGTCATTCGAGTCAGCTTTCTCAACGGGTGGTAGGATTCTCAATGACTTCCGAAGTGCCTTACTACCACTTACAGTCGAGGCATTGGTGTGCACTCAAAGTTGGCTTCGAGGTACTGCAGAGGTCAGTGGCTTTGAGGAGATACTGAAAGAGAATGAAGAGGTCGAGCAAGGTAATAAATTTTAAATACAATTTTTACAAGTCCTTCATAATTTTATTAATTATGGACAGAGCCCTAATTGTTTTAATCATTGACATATTTAATTGGTTATGCTGCACAACCTACGGAATGAGGCTCCCTCTAGAATGGCGTTCTTTGTTTAATTTTGATTTCATGCTTTTATTTTGAATTCGATAACACAAGGTTTATGGTGATGTTTGAACTTGTTGTTCACTTTTGATCACCTTATTTTGGTAGTACGGTGAATGGTGATGAACACTTAGTTCAGTTATGTATGCTCATGAATTGTCGCTTTAGCTTGTATAGCATTAGCGGTTTATTATTATTATGCTCACCGAATGTGGCTACTTTTGGGTTTAATGTAAATGTTGGACTTGGCAGTAGCTTTTTTGTGTTTTTGGGCTGAAATCTCTTTAATGGGCTGGAAATGAATATGTTATTGGGCTGAAATCTCTTTATTGGGCTTGAATTAATATGTTATTGGGCTGAAATTTCTTCAATGGGCTCAAATCTTGTTAATGGGCTGAAAATTGTCTGTTAATGGGCTGCTAATTTGGGCCCATCGGGTCTGTCGGGTTGGACCCGACTCACCCGACAACCCGACCACCCGAACCCGACAAACCGAGTGCCTTCCCGAGTCGAGTTTGAGGTCCGAGTCCCGAGACCCGACAAGAGCTGAGTCGGGCCCAAACCTGGTCGGGTCGGATGGACCCGACTCGATGGGCAGCCCTAACTGTAGCAATCTCCAAAAGTGAATAAATGTGTTAAGTGAAAGACTATTGTTTTTTTATTTATGAGTGTAATAAATAGGTATCTAAATTTATTTTTATTTATGAGTGTAATTTATGTGTATTGTTTTTTAAAATAAATTAATTAATCTATTTAATTTGATTGTAAATTGAATATATAAAAATTATTACATTATAACTTTATTTGCAATTTATTTTGCAAAATATACTTTTCATTAGAATCGGCGACAAACAAGGATTTTAAATAAAAATTAGACAACAAACATAGATTTTCAATTACAATAATAAATAAACGAACGCGATTATTTGTCTTATTCATCAAGAAGATCGAAATATTGACTAAAATTACCCGTTGGGATGAGTATACTAACTCGTAGAATTAATTGTGTTTTATTCGATGTGTTATTTTTAATATTTTATTATATAAAATTTTTATTATTATATGGAATTTATTTTTAGTAAATTAATGTATATATTTAAATAATTTATTAGAATTAGAATTATATAAATATAATACGTAAAATTATTAAATAATAAAAGTAGTATTTGATGTGACAGATAGAGATAATTTTGGAGATTGGGTTGGAGAGAAATAGGGATAGAGACTCAATTATTAGGTAATAATTTTTGGATATATGGATATAGCATTGGAGATGGCCTTAGACGTATAATTTTATGAGATAATAATGTTTTGTTTGATATGATTGATGAAAATTTATGAGTTGATAGCGACAAGCATGCATAAAAGAGGGGACTAAAATAAGATGATAATATTTTTAGAATTTAGTTCTACTTGAAATTTATAATTTTATGCTTGAAGGGACACCGTAATTGTTTAAACATTACTTTAGAATGAGAATGAAATTACAAAATCAATTTTAAACTAATTCATTATTATTTTTATAAAAATAAAAATATTTTGTATTGATGCAGTGCGGTCGAGGATATCGGTATGCATAAGCTAGAACAATCAGAGTTATCGCGAAAGTGTCAGATTTGGACAAAAAACTTGTTTTTTTCGGACAGAAACGGCGGTCTGAGTTAAAATTCATGGCTATGCCAAAAGGTACGACAGATTTCGGCCATCGGAGATCATCTAGAGGGTCAAAATTGTAGTTTCTTAAGTTTCTAGCAGTTTTTACAAATTTTATAATTTGTTTTCTTTTCTAATAAGTTTAGGATTTCATTTTCTACAATTAGGGTTTGGCTAGGTTTTTTCTATTTAAGTATTCTTATACGTTTCTAGTTATTTAGTTTTTTGAAGTTAAATAAAAAAATCGAGATTTTCCTCGAATTTATCATCTTCGGTATTCGCAAGAAACAACGAATTTTTGATAAAGAATTCGTTCTAGCCACGTACGCTGCATCACATACCTAATAAATACTCGATATTTCAAAAAAAAAATCAATATGAGAACGGAAATTACAAAAAAAAATTCTAAAATCCATAAAATTCAGTGTTGTAAATATTGGCCATGGCGACTGCCAAAGCGGGGCTGTGGCGCCGGAATCTACAATAGCGCGATGAAAATACATATCGTGGCGGGCACGACGAACGGGTTGTCATGACATGCGTTTGGGGGACCATGAAAGTCACGGCGGGCCATGACGGTTATGGCGGGCTAAGTGGTCATGTTATTTTCATGAAAATACATTAGCTTCAAACATAAATCATGAAGCCACTTATGGTTCTAAAGCTCCCATAAATTGAAAACTTCGACAACCATTAAACAAGGTTAAAGCAATTGTTCTAAAATTCAGTACAATATTGTCTTTGTCCACAATTAAATATCAAAATCACATGAGTTTTAATTTTATATTTGCATCAGAAAAATACAAGAATAATGATTTATAATTTATTAAGCAACTAAGACAATTTTTCATGTAAATATTATTATATAGTGTTGAAAATTGAGAATTTATTTTATTAGTTGATTATAAATTTTGGTAATTCAGTATAAATAAGTATATTAAATAAACAGAAGTTGAAATCCACCATGGTATAGCCTCGGAGGCCTCTATCCGCTATTATAATGTCGTGCGACATTTCCAACACTGATAAAATTAGATATCTCCAATTCGATTAAGATAGAAACCAAGATCATACAATGAGAAATGAGAAATGAGAAAATGGGTCGAACACTTGACCCACAGTTTGGGTTTTCTGGGCCTATTACACAAAGCCCACCCAGACATGTTGGGTTGATCTCCGAGGCCCACACTTCACATCACCAATCAACGTCAAAATCCTCTTTTCCATTCACATTAATTGGTTGCAAATTTAATCCTGTAACCTAACCATCCGGTACATGGGTCCCACAAAAAAACATGATATTTTAATTTACTCAAATTTAATTTCTTTTTATTTATAATTAAATAAGCTCATCTGGTCCCGCCAAAGCCCTCCATCCCCAATCACATCCTTCCACGTCAACACAAACCTACCCACTTACCACGTGTCACGCACTGACCCGCCTTTACTTTAACGGCCAAACCTGATCCGCTCATTTCTGACGTGTCACCATGTGAATGGTGGAGAGAAACGCAAGGCTCTACAGAGAGAGAACATAACATAAAACTGGCCGTAGAAGATTACAAGTATTTTATTACAAAATAACCACCGTACGAATTGACTATACAACCCTCAAAGAATCCCGAAAACCACCTAGACCAGAGTAGCCAGTCTGGGTAGTTTAGGTAAAGGTCAATTAGTCAACGAGGACTCGTGAAAAGCAAAATGACGAAAGTAGCCCTGAGAGTTTCTCATTTTATCGTTTCAGCGGCGCAACACAACACTCTGTCCTTTGTCTCCGACTTGTGCTGAATCTGCTCTCTGTGGCTTCAGTTTTGTTGTCGTATAAAACAAACAAAAAATAAAAATCAATATTTATTATTCTTCATCTTCTTCTTTGGCGTGGCTAGCTGACCAGAGTCGCGAAACCCTAGCTCGATTCGTGGATCTAGCGCATGGAACGCATAATCGGTGGCAAGTACAAGCTCGGCCGCAAGATCGGCAGTGGATCCTTCGGTGAAATCTATTTAGGTAACAAAAGTTGTGTTCATGTTTTCGATGCGATTGAATTGGACCGATTCTATGTTGGAGAAGACGCTGATTGATTGATTTGTGTTTTTTTTTCGCAGCTACGCATGTAGATACGTTCGAGATCGTAGCCGTGAAGATCGTGAGTCTCTGTGTCCTTATCTTTAATCAGTATATCATGATCTGGTTTGAATTTGACGAGGTTTTGGATTCATATGTCGTTCTATGGTGTTGATTTGAACATTTATAATTTTTAGCTGATTACAAAATTTTGTTCATTTTTCTTCTAGTTTTGTGAAAATTCTATCAGTTAATTGAAAACTGATGCTGTTGGTATATGCAGAGAGTTGTGGAAAAGATGTTGCTTAGCTGACAATTGCTATGTCTTTCATTTGCAGGAAAACAGCAAGACTAAGCATCCTCAGCTGCTTTATGAGGCCAAGTTGTACCAAATACTGCAGGGAGGAAGTAAGTGTTAGGTCAAAGAGAATTGGATGTGTTTTACAGTTTTATTTTAAATAAGTCTACATTTTGGAAGGATGGGAGTTAATTTTTTGAAGGTCACATATTTGGGTTGTGTAGGTGGTATACCAGGAATAAAGTGGTTTGGCATAGATGGAGAGGACAACGCATTGGTTGTCGATTTGTTGGGACCAAGCCTTGAGGATTTGTTCGTGTATTGTGGGAGGAAGTTTTCATTGAAGACTGTTCTAATGTTGGCTGATCAAATGGTGAGTATGTCATGTTTTCCATAATAAAATGCCCAAGTGCTCATTGCCCAGCATTGTTTCTGTAATTTGGTACTATTAAATATGGATATAACCCAGATACATCAGTTTTATTTATTTTCTCTTTTTGTTATTTATTTAGATTACGAGAATTGAGTATATGCACTCTAAAGGATTTTTACATCGTGACATCAAACCCGATAACTTCCTCATGGGTCTCAGTCGGAAGGCAAACCAGGTACAGATTTTGCTAGGTATCTTCATAAATTTTGTTTTTCTTCTATATCTCCTTCAATCTTTTTTCTTAAATTCCCATTGAATTACAGGTTTACATAATAGATTATGGACTTGCCAAACGATATCGTGACGCTACCACAAATCGTCATATCCCTTACAGGTATCCCTTCTTAAAAAATTCTTGCCTTAAAAGGAGTGATCTAGTTACATATATATTAAGGATTTTGCTCTGCTTTAGAGACATTTCCATATAATTCTCTAATTACTATCTATTACAGGGAGAACAAGAACTTAACAGGGACTGCCCGTTATGCAAGTTGCAATACTCACCTGGGAATTGGTAAGCAAGTTATATATGATTTTTCTGTTTTTCCCTTTTAATGTTGCTATAAGAACTTATCCTAATATTGTGCTCATCACAGAGCAAGGTCGGCGAGATGATTTGGAGTCACTTGGATACGTGCTCTTATATTTTCTGAGAGGAAGGTATGCCACCGGTTATCCTCCTGTGGATTTGATACTAATTTCTTTCTGGTGGCTGTCACTGATTGCTATGTGAATCATTGATTAAGATTTGTGTTTCAAAAACTCTTTTTTACATTTCTAACGTTGCACTTCTATAGTCTTCCGTGGCAGGGATTGAAAGCTGGCACGAAAAAGCAAAAATATGACAAGATATGCGAGAAGAAATTATCAACTCCAATTGAGGTAAGTGCCCAAAAGTTACGTGTATGATGGAAAACTATATTATGGATTCAACAAATTTAATTGACTCAAACCTTTATAGGTTCTGTGCAAATCTCATCCTGTGGAGTTCGCATCATACTTCCATTACTGCCACTCATTGACATTTGAGCAGCGACCTGATTATGGATTCTTGAAGCGTCTCTTTCGTGACTTGTTTGCTCGTGAAGGTATTAGTTGAACATTTGGCTATGAATAGGTGGATCTATATTGCAATTTAATAATATCTTACACTATGCAAGGGTCATGCTCTGATGCGGGTTTCTTTCATCTTTGTGATGTATGACAGGTTACGAATTTGATTATGTATTTGACTGGACAATCCTTAAGTATCAACAGGCACAGAAGAGTCGATCTCAGCCTCGAGTATCGGTCAGCTTTCCCCTCCCTGGTTTTTTAAATGATTGTATTTCTTGATTGCAAAAAATTCACTTTTGTTCCTGGTATATAATGTGGAAGATATTTTGGTTTCTTACAAGATGAATGTCTACATTTTACAGCCAGTTGTCGGAGGTAGCAGCAGTCACGCAATACCAATGGATGCTAACAATCGCCATGGTTAGATTTCCATAATGCAGTTCCTTACATTTTCTACTTCTGACTAATTAGAAGTCTGAACTTAACAATGGATAGTAAATCCTAGTAAATACGAGATAAAAATATTAATTTCCTTTTACCTAAAAGTTTTGGATGAGTGATCGATCATCTAACCGGCAGCTGACACTCATTCTTCTTATCCAGCTGAGACTACAGAGCGCATTAGGTCAAGTAATGCTGCTGGTCCTGGAATACGCATGCAGATTAAGCCAGGAACAGGCAGGAATTTGACTCCTGATCATCCTCTTGATAGAAATGTAAGTGTCATATTTACCAAGAGGAGAATGCTGAAATTTCTGTAACAATAATGTCCTTCCACTTATTAGGGGCACATGTTACAAAGGCTTGCTTAAAATAGGTCATGATTGGATTGAAATTGAATGTGGCAGGTATTGTCTGATGCACATATGCACTCTGCTTCATTTGCTGCTGCTGACATCTCAAAAAGGCATGCCTCAAAGCCTGGTGAACCTGCAAACACTGGTCATGCACATGGTAGCAAAGTTGGTCCTTCCAGTAGCTGGATTTCATCTCTGCAGCGTATTTCTTCTGCCAAATGATATATATGGTAATTTATCTTGTTCTGTTATTAGTGTGACTTTCTACTTTTCAAGCTATTGCTGTTGTGTTGCAATGCAGTAGTTTCATTACCTAAATATTCTGCATTGTTGCGTTTTTATTAGCTATGGCTATGGTTGAGAAGATGCTGGTGCTATACTGAAAGTTTAAGCTGCCAGGTGTAATGCAAATTTTGAGAGTGGCAGCTGTGTAAGATGTTGCTGAAATTTAGGACTCTGCAGATGATCCACCATAGGGTAATGGTTTTTGACCCTGATGGTTATGATAATTCTGTTTATTGTCTAATGGAGGCCGCATTCTGCTAATTCAATGAGCTGCATTAGATTCCCTATGGTGCCAGCCCGGGTATCTTTCCCTCTAGGTGATTACATATCATCAGTCTGTCATAAAAAATATACAGAACATCCCAAAGCTTTGTTCCTCTGGTTTACATGGATGCTATTTTCACTCATAGCAAACTTGTATTTACAAATTGGTGTAATGTGAATTAGGATTTTTTTCATTGTGTTTGTCTTGTATGTAGAGGCTCCTTCAGCTACCTTACAGTGGCTGTTTAATCAGGAGATTTATGGGTTGTGATGATGGCACTGGTGTGATATTTTACTTTAATATCTTAAACCAGAGACTTGAGTGTATTGCAGGAGTAATCATTCTTGTAGGATCACATTAATGCTTTTGGTTTTTTGCTCGTAGTCGTGTAATGTAACACTAAATTCTATTCACAGTTGTGAGTTGTGTAGGGTTGGAGTTGTTGATGACAGTACAATACAGTAGTATTTTGTAATTATTGGTTCTTATGTGGCTGTCCAGACAGAAGTTAGAAGGAAGGACTGTTTGTTATTGGTCAAATATTTACAAGTTCTATTATGTTTGCTTTTATCGGTATATTACCAAGTTGTTCCAGGTTGTCAGATGCTGAAGATGAATTGGAGCTTGTTTCATATATTTACTGTTTGATGAAGTTAGAACAGAATTTAGCGAGACCGAATCACTCAGTTACCCTTGTGTATATGTAATTTGCAGGATTTCCCCCTATGATAGATATTTTGTATGATTGGCGAGGCCCCCCGAGAAGATAGGTTTCTGCGTGTTGTTACTCTGATTCTGATGGCTTGCATGGCCGTAACGCTGCTGTTCTTCAGACTGTTGGGTTAAGTGGTGAAAATAAAGCTTTTTTTATGAGAGTTTTCGAATCAAATACTTGATATAAAACATGGCTTCACGGAAACAACTCCTTTGCACGAGATGCAGTAATGGGTTCCTCCAAACAAATGTAATCTTTACCTCTGATTACTGGATCAATACTACTTCCTGACCTCAAATTGCCCTATAATTAATGGGTATCTCCGAATTCCGTATGTAAAGTATCGTCTCAATCTCAAGTACCAAGGTTGAGGTTTAAGATAAAACACATTATTTATTTGCAAATCATGCTTCTGTTTTGTCTAGATTATTATTATATGAAGGAGAACTCAATTCTCTTCTCAAATATGAGTAAATAGTTTCTCTGCGTGTTGTTCTCAAATATGAATAAATTATGCCTGTTGACTGGCATGATGATTAAAACTCAAATTCTGATGACAAAAACGAGCTGCTAGATTTACATCACAGTTACTCTAATAAAAAGGAGAGTAGAGTAAGGAAAGCTCGCCAAAAAAACTAAAATGCTTACTGTTACTATTTGACAAAGGAATGATGCTGAACAATCAACACACCAACATACAATATGTTATTGTGGCAAGTGATAAAAGGAGAAATAAGTAGCTCGCTCAAGTATACAAAGCCATACTCAGGTTCTGCTTGAGGATACATCTTCTTTATTGAGCATAGGTTTGATTCAATCAGCTCTGAGCAGAAGCGGCAGGGTTGTTACTACTTGGAAATGTTGCTGAAGCAGTTCCATTATCTGGATTCTGCGGCTCAGCTGCATGCCGAACAAACTCTTCTGGGGACATGTGGGTTCCATGGCAAGCACACACTATTTTGATCTGGTTTGTGCTGAATCTGTATGTAACACCAGATATCGTCCTGCCGTTTGGACCAGGAGCTGTGGTGGAAACCCATGGTAGATTTGGGTGGGAACCGCAACCCCCAAACTTCAAGTCTGCAGCAATACCAGGCTTGATGGCTGAAAAGTCGAGAGAGAAACCTTCTGCTGCTGAACGGTCGGAAGCATCTTTTGCTCTGAGGCTTGCGCCGCTTCCTTTCACTTCCTCTGTCTGGGACGAGGAGCCTTCTTCTTGTTTGCCATCTCCCTTGGCCTGTTCCAATGCCTTTCCATCGTATTGTGTAGCCTCAGATGCACTATGTGAAATTACGTGCATGCCTGATGATTGAATACACAAAATGGATGAGGGTGGAAATAATAGTTTTTCAATCATAATCAATAGATAAAGTGGTGACAAAGAGTATAATAAAGAAAATGGGGGTGTTAGATCAGCTACTCGAAATATCTGCACAATTTGCTTTTGAAAAGATATAATGAAAAGAAGATAACCTTGAGACATCTTCACTCCATCTTTATGCTTGTCTGAGTTTGCTGGATTTCTGCCACCAAATGAAGGATGAAATTGTTGCGGATGGGAAACCAATCCCAATGAATTTTCCTTATCCAATAATGGAAGTTGGACAGGTGAATACCCAAACATTAGGGGTAAATTTCCCGAAGTCACAGCCTGATTAGTAGATCGCCCACCATTTTCAGCTGGCATCATCTGCATAATGCCAGCAAATGGAAGGGTACTTGATGCGTTGGGTGCACCAGCTGAATTAGACGACTCCTTTGCAGGTAATGGGTAAGGCACATTCATGGATTGGATAGGGAATGGGTTGCCATACATCACATTCCCCATTTTAAATTCCGTTGCTGATGAGCCATCAGTAAACCTCTTTTTTGCTTGTAAGTCCATAATGCTTGAGTCTGCAAAACCCCGAATCTCCTTTCTAACATCAGAAGATCCCCCAATTCCAATGAATTGTTTGGGCCCATCATCAGGGTGTGACACCAACTTTGAGGTCAAGTCCTCAGCTCCAGACTCTGCCACATCCTCATTCTCGGCGGTTGATCCATCTTCTGTTGTTATGGATATGTGTGACGTTTTACCCTTTTCATGCTGCTCAGTATGATGGGTGTCTCTCTCACGCTTCCTCTTATGGTTTGGATCATCAAAAAACATCCTACGATTTCGGTCTTCCTCGTTTTCAGTAAGCCTGCTATTGTTCCCGGCCCAGATTGCACTCCCATTGAAGTTCCTGCAAGTGTCTCCATCCACAGCAGCTTTTGAAAGGTCATTGAAGAAGTTTTCTTGAGATTTTACGGAATCGCTTCTTTGAGATGCACTACCAAAGTCCTGTTTTGGGACACCGGCATGAAGAAAGCTTTTGAAGTCGGTTCCTAATTTGTTCCCTTTCTCTTCACCTTCTTCTGTCTTTGTGTCTGAGGAGTTCTCATTTTTACTCGTTGCTTTAGCAGATGATCCAACACAAGAAAGACCCAAACTAAGCTCAAGCCCACCATCATCTTCCATTTTAAGAGATCAAAAGTATTATAAGTCCTCTCAATTAAAATCTCCGATTCTGATACTTCTATTTGCCCTCCATCATACTTGCAATGTTGACCCCAGCAGAAGGAAATAACTGTACAGAGTGAAATATATATCAGGAAAACACAAAAGTAAATTGGTTCCAAACAATTCTGCCATATATAAAAATCATGACGAAAAGGGGAAATTATCGTGCCTAAGCAGCTTACCTAAGTTTCTAGCCACAGTCAACGGTACTTTCCACTGAATAGTATGACAAATGAACGTTGGTTTAATTTACAAAGAGATAAAGAGGACAGACATTTTCTAAGTGCTGGTGGAACTTCCACGCCAATTGGACATGTAACCAATCCATGGTTTTAGCCAAAATATGGAAGGTGTAAACTTCAACAACTCATAGAACCAATAAAACTTCAATGATATTACTCAAGTACTATGAAATTTCTTAAGATTTCTACAAAATCAGTTTTCTTCTTCTAAAAACATAACTAAAAGTATAATGTGGTTCGGCCATAAGGCCTACATATAAACAATATCTTACTCAGTTATATAACTCGATTAAATTAATTTCCAGTTGTCTGTGATGCATCATCTGGATAAGAAAAGTTGAATCTTCTTTGAACAATCTAAGATCCAGTACAGATTCCATCAGTCCGTGAGGTAATGCATGAACACAACAGAAAAAAAAGACACCACACCATGTATTTGTACAATTTATGACCCAGAAGTAAAGAAAGTCATTCTAAAAAAAGACGTTAAGCACTAGTCAGGTGGATAGGGCCTCTGGGGACTAATTGAGGATTAATAGGGCTAGTCAGAGATTTTTAGAACATTGATTCCACACGTCTAATCCAAGTACAACTACTTAAGTAAATGAAGCTACAACTTTCATTTCCCAGCTATTTGACATCAAGCTAAAATGTTAATTCCCAGAAAGAGAAGTAAGAAAATCTCTTATTTTTCTACCCCTCTTTCTCAGCAACCAAACAAGACAGATTCCCAGATCTACCCAACACCAAAGCATGCATAAAATCCTATAAATTAACAAACTGAGCCCAACGTCACACAAAATTAAGAATACTGTATGTACAAAACCATCGATATAGTGTTGCTCCCAGATAGGATGCAAAATTTACTTCAACTCGCGATTCAACCCAGATAAATTCAAGAACCCCAAATTCAATTGAACATAGTGGCAAGTAGATCAGATGGATCCGAGCAAAAAAAGCAGAAAACTTGGAACAATTATCAACCATAAACAAGTAAGAGAAGAAGATTCAGACATAGATTAAGTAAATGGAAGATGGGGAAGAAGCAAGACCTGAATTAAGGGAGAGACGAAGGAAACCCTAGATTTAGAAGCTATGCAATTGCAGGTTGTGAGAGAAGAGAAGATAGAGAGAGAGATTGATTTATTTATTTATTTTTGCCAATATATCGAGAAAATTGTTTAAAGCTCACTATTTATATTATTACTATTTTAGTTTGTAAATGCCATGTGATTTTCATGCACTTTATTTTATTTGGTAATTGACTAATTGGTGAATGTTAATTATTAATCATAAATTCATACCATTGCCACAGACATATCTTTGGTGGTCACATTCTTCACGACAGAGCCAAATCAAATCAAAGCTAGCAACTGGAAAATCACCAAGAACTTCAACAACTACACTTCATTTAGTACATCCCATTCTCCATGAACCAAAATCTCCCGAGACTCGATCCCAGCTCTTCATTTAAGCCCATCAATAAGTTGATGAAATTGGAATATTTCTTACTTCATCAGGTTTGCTTTAATCTTCACGGGTCTTCAGTTTTCTCTGATTTGTGACACGTGTTTCACAAACAGATATGCCAAGCAAAATAAATAAATTTTCTACTATGAATCGTGCATATAGGTCTCCTTTTGGATACGCATTTTGTTGTGCGGCCTCAATGCACTTTAAAGTTTAGATTTTGTCATTAGATCAACGTGTGAGTATGAAATCCTACCTCAGATAATCACGAAATTAAAAGTGAGTTTGTACATATATTGGATCCTAAACATGATAAATTAATTTTTTGAATTATAAAAGTGATTACATACTTTCTTTGGTGTTCCTTCTAGGTAAGGTTTAGATCTTCCCATCAATAGTATCCGAGTCCTGGTTTGATAGACTCTCCTAATAAAGTGGGTCGGGTAATTTTATGACAAGCAAGACTCGGACCATGATCAACGACTCTCATGGTGGTGGAACGAAAAAGACCATTGTGAGATTGCGTAGATCAAGGTAATATGTTTACGGTCGATATGATGAGACTCAATTTGGAAGGACAGATTGTTAGGTACACATGTGAGTATAAAGTCTCAGATCGGATAGTTACAAAGTTAAGGAATAATTTATATACTGATTAGATCATAGACCTGATAGTCTAGTCTTTTAGGTCTAATGTGTTTAGGGCTTTGAGTGCTACTTCTAGGTAAGATATGGATCTACCCAACAGTCGTATCAATTACTGATGCTTTAAAGGTACATGACATATTTTAGCAAAACATATAACTAATTTTCTGGCATGTGTTGGAACAGACCATCCAACATCCTCAGGATAGAAGATAGAAGTAGTTTTTTGAAGATAAAAATGCCTTCAACCTAGCCGAGAAAAAGTTGTCTAACAAATCTCTCACGAATACTGCATCCAGCAAGACTTCAAGAATGATGTTGACTGAAGGTGAAGACCTTTAACAATACAACATTAAACAATGAGACATATTGTAATAGAACGAAGGTTTCAGTGAAAATTTGAAGACAAAGAGCTCGACCAATTGAAGATGGTACAACGCAAGAGATTATAATATATTGTCACGATAAACAAAAAGATGAAGGCAAGTCTATGCGACAATGCAATCATAAGAAAAGTTTTTTTTTTTAAAAAAAAACTCAAATAAAACAATTAGGTATCTCGATCATAAAACACCTAAAACAACTAAGAGGGTCAAATGAAGGAGGTGTTTTTAGTGTTAAAATGTATCTTGATCATAAAACACCTAAAATAATTAGGAAGAAGGATGTCGCGTAGTCTTTTGGATAGCAGATCATGTGGGAAGAGTATATTCATTAAGCGTGAGTCCTAGCTAATATTGGTCTTAAACATGTATTTAGAAGGGCTGGTGAGGACCTGAATATTCCGTCTTCAAATGTAACACCAAGAGCTAAATAAATATTATCACAATGGGTTGCATAACACACTTAAATGTTGGTTATTGAGATTCGAATTGAGTTAACAACTTGTTGTGGTACTCATTAATTTTTTCCTTACATTATGCATCTCAGACGAACAAATAATTTCATTTTGGTTGGATTGTCATAGAACTTGTTAGGTTAAAGGTGTAAAACTTACACATGCACGAATTGGAACTTTCATAAACAACCGTAAACTTTGGGTTTTGCCCAAACCCATCAGATCTTCATCCGTTTCTCGCAAGCCAAGATCCGCACGACAAGTGTTTTAACCCGCATGTGAATCGCGTTAATTGGAGCTGACGAAAAAATGAGGGTATTCATGTATTTTTTCACAAACCTTGACTGCGCGACTGTTGACCTAACCGAGAGATTCGAATTGGAGTTCTATTATGTGCAATTTCGTACCGATTTCTACAACTCTTCATCCGGAGATTCATTATGTGTCGAATGTTGGTATTGAAGCTAAGTTGGATTGCGTTGACTATAGAATTTCATTTTTTAAGTTAGAAACGATCTACAAGTGTGTGTTCTTTTTTATCGTCACATTGTTTTTTATTTTTTTGGTTTTCGAGTTTTGAATTTTGGTATCCCATATTATAATGGCTCGCTTGGAGGAGATCAAAAGAAGTGTTCACATTAACATGAGTTGATTATTGTTCTACTTCAAATTGTTAGTGTTCCACACATATATTTCAAGAGTTACATGATAAATTGATTGGAATTTTTTATTGACTTCTATCATATGAAGCAGGCAAAATTCCACCATTATGCTAAGTAGTTCCACCATCATTGTTAAGTGTTCCATCTTTATTGTCAAGTGTTCCACCAGTAATATCAATAATTCCACAATGGTCAGCGTTATTGTATCTGATTTCGAAGTACGTTGTGAATTTTTGCAACGATGTTGATTCTGCACAGTGGAATACCACATGCAAAATTCATGCAAGTTCAGATTCACGGATATGAGTGGGAATTCCAAATTTATGAACTACTTGAAAGCTACAGTTTTACACACCTTATCCGATGAGATTGAAACCTCCTACATCAAATTTGTCGGATTCCATTGTGTAATTTTTCTGCATTCTAGTTTTCGAGTTCGACTGAGCTTTGTGGAATGATTCTGGTTTTCGATTTCGGCATAATTTTTCTACTATTTTTTGTCTTGGCAGACAGTAGATCTTGCACATTTATTAGTTTATTTTTATTTGGAAATGTATCGCTGCTGATATACAACACAATCTTTTCACTTTTGATTTCGGCGAAATTCCTAAACTACCCACTAACCATTATATATATATATATATATATATATATATATATATATATATAGGTGAGAACCTCCATCCAACTTTAAAAACTCAGAATAAGTCTCATCCATTCGATCTCGCTGATAAGATAATTGAATTTTTTGCCCAAAATAATTTAATTGAGGGCACAATTGTCATTATATCTATTGATTAATTATTTTCTTTCTTTATCTGCAGAATAATATACATTAATTGTTTCCTTTTTATTTTTTCCTTATCTTTTTCATTTCTGCAGAGTAATATACATTAATTACATTCCTTTTTACTTTTTCTCTTATCTCTTTTTATTTCTGTTGAATAATATATGGGACAAACTTTTTTCTGATATGAACATAGTTCATTCACAAACGGACAGTTATAATAATCAAATATGTATGACTATGTTTTTTACATGATTTGCACTAGGACGTACATGTTCTGCTATGGACATGCATGTTCTGGTGTTTTTCATTATATTCTAGTGGACAAACTTTGTTATGATGTGGATATAGTTCACTTACAAACAGACATTTATAGTAATCAAACATGTATATCATGTTTTCACATGACTTGTGGTATGATATACATGCTATCGTGTGTACATAATTCACTTCTCGACGAACAATATTAACAACTTCAATGGTAAGTATGAACCCTATTTTCCATAATCTTTGTTAGGACATACATACTCTATTATGGACATAGTTCAATTCGGGTCGGACATTATTGGTACTCATAATTGTAATGACGGAACCATAATTTGTTTGTTATTAATTTAGAGGACATTTTATACTTTGTGTTGGACATAGTTTACTTAGAGTCGGACAAATGTGATAACCATTCAATTTAGGAATGTAATTTAAAAACAAATTACATCTTATATGTAGAAATCTAATTTTAGAAAAAATTAAAATGATTTAATTAACTCTACTAATTATATTTCATCCTACATGTAATTAGATTTGGTTACTACAAATAGATATTTTGTATTCCCAAACTAACCCTCATTGAATATATATGCCATTTTTTCTTTATTTAAACGCATGAATCTCTGACGTTGGATGCACAAAGATCAGATGGTTATGGTCTATTCCCAGTTTCTAACATAATTATAAATTCTCAGCTGAATGCATTCTTATATATGAGCACATTCAAGTGAGAACCAAGAGTCGCGTGAGAACCTATGAAAACCACCCAAGTGTAACGAGGGAGACGTATATTTTTCTATAATCTAGAAGGGAAAGTGTTACCCGTCGAGGGGAGGGGTGTTATGATGGATTAGAAGAAAAAAAAGTTTTTATTTTTTTTGGTCTGCCATAATAATGTTATGAAAATAGATGTCATAATAATGGAAACACTGGTATGAAAATATACGACATAATAATGTAAATACATGACTTAATAATGGAAATACACGATATGATAATGGAAACACGGTTCTCACAGGTTCGCACAAGACCTCCTGATTCGCACCAGATCATGATCCTATATATTTATATATGACAAATCAAGTGAGAACCAAACTCATTCGTTAGAACCTGAGAACATATATTGGTCATTAGATCACGCGCGATCAGATGATGAATTTTTTGACTCAAATAATCTAATTGAGGGCACAATCGTCATTACACATAGTTGACATATATAATATCTCTTGATTAATTACTTCCCTTTTTTATCTGCGGAATAATATGCATTAATTACTTCATTTATTATTATTTTTCATTCTCTTTTTTATTTATGCAGAATAATATACATTAATTACTTCCCTTTTTACTTTTCCCCTTTTCTCTTTTTATTTTTGTTGAATAATATATGGACAAACTTTGTTCCGATATGAACATAGTTCACTCACGAAAGGGACAGTTATAATAATCGGACACGTGTGACCATGTTTTTCACATAATTTGCAGTAGGACATACATGTTCTGGCATGGACATAGTTCACTTGTCGACGGGCAATATTAAATACTTGAGTGATAAGTATGAATCATGTTTTTCATAATATTTGTTAGGACATACATGTTCTGCTATGACATACATGTTCTGGTGTTTTCCATTATCTTATGGTGGACAAACTTCGTTATGGTATGCACATAGTTCACTTACTAACGGACATTTATAAGAATCAGACATGCATGATCATATTTCACATAACTTGTGGTAGTTTATACATGTTTTGGCGTGGACATAGTTCACTTCTCGACGGACAATATTAATAACTTTAGTGGTAAATATGAACCCTATTTTGCATAATCTTTGTTAAGACATACATGCTCTGGTATGGACATACTTCACTTTAGGTCGGAGAGTATTGATACTCGTAATTGTAATGGCGGGGTCATCTTTTGTTTGTTATTAAATTAGAGGATACTTTGTATTTTTTGTTGAACATAGGTCACTTAGTTGACATATATAATTTAACTGTAGAGATTAAATTTAGGAATTTAATTTAAAAATAAATTATATTTTACATGTAGAAATCTAATTTTAGAAATAAATTTAGATGATCTAATTGAATCTATTAATTAGATTTGATCTTACCTATAATTACATTTAGTTACTACAAATAGATATTTTTTCTTCCCAAACTAACCCTCATTGAATACATGTTGTTTTTTCCTTATTTAAACGCATGAATCATTGACGTTGGATGCACAAAAATCAGATGGTCATGTTTTATTCTCAGGTTCTAACATAGTTATAGGTTCTTAGTCGAATGCATCTATATATATATATAGGCAACACATGTTGACTGTGCGATGGCCTTACAACGACAACAAACAACCTCGTATGATGTCATGTAAGCAACATATGTGTCAAAGTATGTTGTCCGCATAACGACAACTGTTGCTACGTTTAGTGTTGGCATAAATTTTTAGCGCAAAAGTATGAAGTCATTGCAACATGTTGCACGACATTTGGTGCGACTGCATATACTCCAGATTAGGAAAGGTATGAAAGTTTTCATATTTAAAGTCGCTGAAACATGGAGCGCAAGAAGAATGACGTCACGACAAGGTTAGGCAACTTCCAGCTGTCAACAACACGTCATCAAATTCACGACGCGGCAACGCCAACTGTCAGCTTGCCTAAATTGTTAGGAAGTCTGAGACTTCTTATTCTTAATCCGAGACTGATTAGGAATGTGAGGTTGCTATAAAAAGCTTGTGCTTTCCCATTAGCAACCTGCCCATTCTTTTATTTATGCTGAAATTTCTTAGAGCTCTTAACCGTGCAACATAGGCGTGTTGAGAGTCTGATTGGTTTACTAGAACGGTGTGCTTCGATTAAACATCAATCCACAAAGATTGAGTGTTTGATCGATTAGGGTTCTTGGGCTCGTGATTGAAGATTCACAAATTTGTCAAGAAGACTACGACACCGAGCATAGGCTTTCTCGAAGGGTGGACTCGAGGAGGACTCGAAGACAGGGGGAGTAGGACCCTGGTCTAGGTACGAGAGCTAGTAGTTAAAGTAGCTTAAGTCAATAGCTTGTGTGATAGCTAGTTGATACTTGAAGTTGTACTCTTAACTACATTATAGTGAAGTGTCTTTCCACTGGAAGAGGGCCCCCAGATGTAGGTGACGTTCGCCGAACTGGGTAATCATCTCTGGTGTCATTATTATTACTTGTTTATGGTTTAAACTGTTATCTGTGTTTAGGCAAATTGTCGACATAGTAGTTAAAACTTTGTGTCCGACTTCTTAGATCTGCTACATATCAGAATTTCAACAACGTTCATGTCCGTTGTCTTTATGTAACAGTTTTGATCCAAGGACAACGTCTAACAACGCATGTATGTGCGCTGCCTTTGACGGTAGTGCATTTTCCTCTTTATGGTCGTATTCCATGTACATTGCCTTTAATGTAATAACACCAGACATTTGGCAAGCTCACAACAACGGTCCTTATTTGTTTTATTTTTTTCCTCTCTCAACGCTGATTTTGTTTTGGATGGTGGTGTTCATTCTTTTATGCGAATGGATGCTTGACGGGGGTGATTCTAGTCCACTGTAACTCGCCCAATTGGCAGACAGTGACTCGATAGGTCAAGTCGGGGTGTTTTGATCGGAGCTGCTGGCAGTGCTCTCTTGGGTGCAGTAGGCCGGCTCCAGGAAGATCTATACAGAAGGAACACACGATTGAAACCTCGAACCCCTCAATTCGGACATATCTTTTCCAGACTTGTTTCTTGGTTGTGCTATCTGGGAGTTCACGAGGACGTTGCTGG
Source organism: Geranium rotundifolium (assembly GCA_963920655.1). NCBI lineage: Eukaryota > Viridiplantae > Streptophyta > Magnoliopsida > Geraniales > Geraniaceae > Geranium > Geranium rotundifolium. Next base: position 13,259,065 of record OY987320.1, read on the forward strand.
AGGTGGCTAATGGTTGTGAATTGGGGGTTCTCGGTGAAGGGGTGGAACTCCGGCATTGGAGGATAATAAAATGGGTTGTTAGTGTTTTTTTGTTCTTGTTGTTTGTTTAACCTCTAATAGTCAGGTTATTTTCCGACTTGAGTTTGCTGGTGTTTGACTCCCTCGATCCAACAACATGAAAGTCCAGACATAATCGCGTAGAGCCGTTGAAACTCCAGGTGAGATGGACTGAGGAGCAAGTCACCCTCCAAGTTGTCGTGTGCCGTGTTTTGGCTAAGAATAGTATTGTTATTGTTGTCTCGTCTCCGTGATGTGTTGTTTGTGTTGGTGTTTGTTATAGTGTTTCTAGAGAGACTGAACGTCTTTTGAATGTCTTCTACTGATTCGTTGTAAATAGTATACAGTTGATACCAGATCTTTAAGTGTGAAGGTTGTCTCACCTACGATGGTAATGTGAAGTTCTTTTTCTTTCTTAAAAACATATTTTTTTGTAAATTTAAACAAAAAACATATTTTTATTAGCAATAGTATATATCTAAGTCTAAGCTAACATATATATATATATATAGGTCAACCATAGATTCACTCATAATTAAACTTCCTTCCACACATGCATAATGCTCCCATATATAGCGAGAGAGAAAGAAGTTGAGCAAAACTGTGGAGTAGGGAACTATATATAAATGATTATAACAAGTGGGAGGGAGAAATAGGGTTTCTCCTATACGCGATAACAGCCGACAAGAGATCGGTGTGTTTGTGTCGAAACATCCAGACGGTGACTGTATGCTTCTCGGCCTCCAAGTGATGGTCGTGAAAGAAGTTCTTCCAGCCACCGATCAAGACGTGGTTCTTGTCGTCGCCCCAGACGCGGTACTTCATCTGGTACTTGTTCCCCTGCCAGTCGTAGGCGGCGACGGGCACCCCCTCGCCGGCCTCGGGCCTCTCCTCCGCCCTCAGCAGCGGCGTGAAGTGTGCCCGCACGTGCGCCTTTGTCATGCACAGCCTGTTCTGGTTGTCCTTGACGTCGCTGTTGTGCAGCGTCTTCTCCAGCGGCTCCAAGCAGCACTGCCCCACCGACCCCCGAAGCCACTCCGGCGGGAACTCCTCCCGGGACGTTCTCACTCGCTTATTCTGTGCGACCAGCTGAGTCAACTCGCACGCCGCGGCATGGTCGAGTCTCTTGCGCCTCATGTAATACAGGGTGCAAGCTGCTTCGTACACCTCCATGTCGGCGCCGCCGCGGACGGGTCTGAAACCTTCGGCCATGGATAGGGTTCTTAACTAATTAATTATATATATATATATATATATGGGGTTCAAGTGTTTAATGTGGTATATTAATAGGTTTCGGGAGTCATATAACATCTCTAGCTATAATATCGTACCCTAATTACTGATATACTCGAAATGCGAATTTCATGGTATAAGGGAAAGAATCGTGCTTTAGAAAGTTTCGTGTTTCAATGTAAGGAAACTAATTAATTAGGGTACTTATATTTTTTTGGTGGCTTACGTACCTACTTAAAGCTAGTTGATTAGTTAATTGTTGGGCCTGAGGGCCAGAATTGAGGCCTGCATTTTAAATGTGCGATGTTATATATGAATTACGTTTTTTCGATTTGGAATAAGTTGGCGTGTAATAATTTCACACGTCCACTACAAAATGGACTTGTTTAGAGTTTATGTTCTAGGGATGCACTCTACTGTAAACTAGCATTCAAATGAAAAAAAATAAATAAATTTCAATCGTTGGATCAATTATGAATAGTGATTGTCATAAATAACTAATTTTTTTGAAAATTAAATCAATAAACATGTTAAAAGGCAAATTTGTCATTCTCTAATCACAAATTCTACCCATAAATTGTTCGTGATTCTTGATTTGCGATCCGCAATTTAATAGCGATTCAGCACGCAATTCTGAGCATGTGAGCAACGGGTCGCGATTCTTCATCAACAATGATGATTCATCACCCGATCAATGATATTCAATGATCGGTGATCGAAGTTTCATTTTTCTATTTCAATTATTAGATTCTTCTTAATTTTCTATGTTGATCGAGAAGTAAATCGTTCATTGTTGATAGTTATTTTGTGATTTCTCAGCAATACCGTGATTTCACCCAATTCTATCAAATTCTAACTTCTGCAACAGAATAAATATGTTTGAAATATGTTCTTAATAGAGAGTTTTCCAAAGATCTGTACATGATTTTAATGAATTCTGTCAAATTTTAGTTTTTGCAATAGAATAAATTTATCTGAAACATGTTCTTAATAGAGAGTTTTCCAAACATCACTCCATGATTTTACCAAATTATGTCAAATTTTAGCTTTTGCAATAGAATAAATTTGTTTGAAACATGTTTCCAACAGAGAGTTTTCCAAAGATCAGTGTACGATTTCACCAAATTCTATCAAAATTTAGTTTTTGCAATAGAATAAATTTGTCTGAAACATGTTCATAACAAAGAGTTTTCCAAATATCAGTGCATAATTTTAACAAATTCTGTCAAATTTTAGCTTTTGCAATAAAATAAATTTGTCTGAAACATGTTCCTAATAGAGAGTTTTCCAAACATTAGTGCATGATTTTAACAAATTCTACTAAATTTTAGCTTCTGCAATAGAATAAATTTGTGTGAAACATACTCATAACAGAGAGTTTTCCAAAAATCAATGCATGATCTTAACAAATTCTATCAAATTTTAGCTTCTGTAATAGCATAAATTTGTCTGAAACATGTTTCTAATAGAGAGTTTTCCAAAGATTAGTCCATGATTTTAATAAATTCTGTCAAATTTTAGCTCTGCAATAGAATAAATTTGTCTGAAACATGTTCCAAATAGAGAGTTTTCCAGAGATCAATGTATGATTTCACCAAATTCTGTCAAATTTTAGCTTATGCAGTAGAATAAATCTGTCTAAAACATGTTCATAATAAGAGAGTTTTCCAAAGATCAGTGCATGATTTTAACAAATATTGTCAGATTTTAGCTTTTCAATAGAATAAATATGTCTGAGATATGTTCATAATAAAGAGTTTTCCAAACATCAGTGCATGATTTTACCAAATTATGTCAAATTTTAGCTTCTGCAATAGAACAAATTTTTCTGAAACATGTTCCTAACAGAAAGTTTTCCAAACATTAGTGCATGATTTTAACAAATTCTGTCAAATTTTAGCTTCCGCAATAGAATAAATATTTCTGAAACATGTTCTCAACAGAGAGTTTTGCAGAGATCAGTGCATGATTTCACCAAAAATTTTCAAACTTTAGCTTCTGCAAGAAAATAAATCTGTTTGAAACATGTTCATAATAGAGAGTTTTTCAAAGATCTGTACATGGTTTTAATGAATTCTGTCAAATTTTAGCTTTTGCAATAGAATAAATTTATCTGAAACATGTTCTTAATAGAGAGTTTTCCAAACATCAGTCCATGATTTTACCAAATTATGTCAAATTTTAGCTTTTGCAATAGAATAAATTTGTCTGAAACATGTTCATACCAGAGAGTTTTCCAAACATTAGTGCATGATCTTAACAAATTCTTTCAAATTTTAGCTTTTGCAATAGAATAATTCTGTGTGAAATATGTTCCCTAACAGAGAGTTTTCCAAACATCAGTGCATGATTTTAACAAATTTTAGCGTTTATAATAGAATAAATATGTCTGATAGATGTTCCTAATAGAGAGTTTTCCAAACATTATTGCATGATTTTAACAATTTTGTCAAATTTTTGCCTCTGAAATAGAATAAATTTATTTGAAACATATTTCTAACAAACAATCGTAAATATTATGATAAAAAGAAGTTACTTGGTAAACTGGAGGCCGAAGATACTACAGCCAAGAAGGCAGGTCGAAAACATGTTGAAAAGGAAAAAGCAACAACACTAGAGGAAGCAATTCCACCGAAAGAAGCTGCTAGGGGAGCAAAGAGTAAGAATGTTGTGGATGATACAAATTACGATGTTGTGCATGTTAATTTTTCTTCGTGATTTCTCAGAAACGGATTTTGTTTCACACAAATCAGAGTTTTTTTAAGATCTGAAACATGTTCCTAACGTTAAATGAGAACCTATAACCATGAGTAGCGATTGACATCAGTATGAAATACCTTTCTAACAGTAATTGAGTAACTATGAATCCATGAGAAAAGAACACTGAAACATTTCTTAGAGATGTCATTTCATTAAAATGAGCACATATCAACAAAACAAAACAATTGGCATTAGACTATATATGAAATCTCCACACAAATTAGAGTTTTATGAGATCTTAAACATGTTCCTAACAATAAATGACAACCCATGTAACCATGAGAAGCAACTGACATCAGTCTGAAACACCTTCCTAACAATTACTGAGAAACTATAAATTCATGAGAAAAGAACATTGAAACAGGTTTTGGAGAGACCATTTCACAAAAATAATCACATATCAAGAGAGAATCAATTAACAACAATTTATTTTACAATAATTCAATAGAAATTAGGGAGTTTGAGCAGTCGGAAACACTTTCCTAATAGTAACTGAGAACCAATGTAACCATTAGAAAATGACCCTGAAACATGTTTTCAGAAGTCATTTCACCAGGTTGAGCACATATCAACAGAAGAAAGCAACTAACATCAGTATATTTAAAAAAATAACACAAAACCAGAGAGTTTGATTAGTGTGAAACACCTTCCTAACAATAACTTTGAACATGTGGAAAGTGGACCCTGCCGGGGAAAAGGTCTAACAAGGGCTCCCGGGGTGTAACGAGGGGATTGAGTTCCATATTATACCCTATAAGTGAACCCTGTCGGGGAAAAGGTGTAACGAGGGGGCTAGGTTACATATTATGCCCTATAAGTGAACCATGTCGGGGAAAAGGTGTAACGAGGTGTCTCGGGGTGTAACAGTGGATCCCGAGGTGTAACGAGGTGTCCCTGGGTGTAACAGTGGCTCCCGAGGTGTAACGAGGGGCTCCTGGGGTGTAGCGAGGGGTCCCGGGGTGTAATGAGGGGGATGTGTTCCATACTATACCCTATAAATGAATCCTGTTAGAGAAATGGTGTAACGAGGGGCTCATGAGGTGTAACGAGGGGACCGAGTTCCATATTATACCCTAGGGGGAAAGGTGAACCATGTCGGGGAAAAGGTGTAACGAGGGGACCGGGTTTCATACTATACCCTACGGGAAAAGTGAATCATGTCAAGGAAAAAGTGTGACGAGGGTTCATCGGATGTAACAATGTGACTGAGTTCCATACTATACCCTAATGGGAAAGTGAACCTTGTCGGGGAAAACATGTAACGAGGGTTCCTCGGGTGTAACGAGGTGAAATCTAAAAAATGTTCCTAACATTTTGAGTGGTCTGAAACACATTCTTAACAGTAATTGAGAAACTATAAATCCATGAGATAAAGTTACTGAAACAGGTTTTGGAGATACTATTTCACCAAAATGAGCACATATCAACAAAACATAACAACTTACATCAGTTTATCTATAGAAATTTCACAAAAATCATAGAGTTTGAGTGGTCTGAAACACTTTCCTAACAGTAATTGAGAACCTATTAATTCATGAGAAAAAAACACTAAAACAGGTTTTGCAGAGACCATTTCACCAAAATGAGAACATATCAACAGAAGAAAGCAACTTACATCAATGTATTTATAGAAATTGCACAAAAACCAAAGAGTTTAAGTTGTCTGAAACATCTTTCCTAACAGCAATTGAGAACCTATAAATCCATGAGATAAAGATACTGAAATGAGTTTTAGATACACCGTTTCACCAAAATGAGCACATATCAACAGAAGAAAGCAACTGCCATCATTCTATTTAGAAACAATTCACAAAAATCAGAGAGTTTGAGTAGTCTGAAACATTTTTCTAACAGTAACTGAGAACCTATAAATTCATGAGAAAAGAACACTGAAACAGGTTTTGAAGAGACAATTTCAACGAATGGAGCACATATCAGCAGAGAGAAGCAATTGACATCAGTATATGTTACAAAAATGTCACATAAATCAGAGAATTTGAGTGGTCTGAAACACGTTCCTAATAGTGACTGAGAACATATGAAGACGAGAGTACAATTCGTCTATATAACCAAGAACTTATGAGTATACGTTCTAAATAATTATTCTTTTTACATATCAACAGAGAAACAATTGACACAAAGTTATTTACAGAGATTTCATACAAACCAGCAAGTTCCATAAATTTGAAATACGTTCTAAAACAGTTTGACTGGTCTGAAACACCTTTCAAACAGTTATTTAGTTTTCTTCACAACATTATGCACCTTCTAACGCTTTCTCTTATTTGCTATTTTTTCCAAAACTTTATGGTAATGCATCTTCTTGATTTAGCTTCTTCGATTCAACTTCTTTGGTTCGTGTTCTTTGATCGGTGTTCTTCAACTCGTCTTGATAGATCCCTGTTCCTCGACTCCTGAACATCGACTCAGCTTGGTAGATTCGTGATGTTCTTCGACTCTTGATTGATTAACATAAGAAAGAAATTGTTATCAGTTTATTTTAAAAAAATTCACAAAAATCAGAGAGTTTGAGCAATCTGAAATATCTTTCTAACAATAACTTAGAACCTATAAATGCATGAGAAAAGAACACTGAAACAGTTTTCGAGAGACAATTTCAACGAATTGAGCACATATCAGCAGAGAGATCCAATTAACATCAGTGTATGTTACAAAAATTTGACACAAATTAGAGAGTTTGAGTGATCTGAAACACGTTCCTAACGGTAACTGGGAACATATGAAGACGAGAGGACAATTCTTCTTAATAACCGATAAACTATGAATACACGTTCTAAATAATTCTTCTTTATACATATCAACAGAGAAACAATTGTCACAAAATTATTTACAGAGATTCCATACAAACCAGCAAGTTCCGTAAATTTGAAATACGTTCTAAAACAGTTTGAGTGGTCTAAAACACCTTTCAAATAGTTACTTAGTCTTCTTCTTCACATCACTATGCACCTTCTAATGCTTTCTCTTGTTTGTTATTTTTTCCAGAACTTTATGGTAGTGTATCTTCTCGGTTTAGCTTCTTCGATTCAACTTCTTCAGCTTGTGCTCTTCGATTGGTGTTCTTTGACTCGTCTTGATAGATTCGTGTTCCTTGACTCTCGTACATTGACTCGGCTTGGTTAATTCGTGACGTTCTTCGACTCCTCTTGATAGATCAACATAAGAAAGCAACTGTCATCAGTCTATTTAAAAAAATTCACAAAAATCATAGAGTTTGAGCAGTATGAAACATCTTTATAACAGTAACTGAGAACCTATAAATCCATGAGAAAAGAACACTGAAACAAGTTTTGGAGAGACAACTTCAACAAATTGAGCACATATCAGTAGAGAAAAGCAATTGACATCAGTTTATGTTACAAAAATTTTCACAAAAATCAGAGAGTTTGAGTGGTCTTAAACACGTTCCTAACAGTAACTGAGAACCTATATAACCATGAAACATGTTTTCAAGAAACCATTTCATCAAAATAAGAACATATCAACAATTTACACCAATCTATTCTTAGAGCAACAGATGACAAGTCATGATTCAGCTTGAGTCCTATCAAGTTGTATAATATTTGTCACATGATCTATACAGTCAATGACAAGCGTATATAACAAAACAACATGAGAGAAGTACAAAAAAATTTATCAAATCATTTTTTTGTACCTGAAACACCCTTGAAATCACTTGACGTGGACTCCTGTTGGACATATACATAACTTAGTAGACACTTGATGTATCAAAACAAGCCATAAAAAAAGGGGAAAAAATAATATTAATTATTCAACTGATCTTTTACCAGAAAATTATGCAGCATATGTAGGTAATGACGAGCTACCCGTAGCATTATTAGCTGAAACAACTTCATATAATTTGTCCAACAATGATATAGTACATGCACAAAATTATCTTGATTTCGAGTCTGAGGGGCTGCATAAAAACGACATGAAAAGTTAATTAGATATAAAATGAATTCAAAAACCATAATTTTAAAAAATCATTAACCAGGCTAAAAGAAAGATTGATGGAGTTCCACATCAAAGAGACGGATATGTAACTCCGCTCCAAACATGATCCCATTACCATCCCCATAAAAGAATCACATTCACCTACACACAAGTTTCCAAGATTTGAAAAACGTTTTAGCAAATTAAAAAACAAAACTGTAGCACATTTACTAGAACAAATATAATCTTCAATTAAAGCATGCATGGTGGTATATCTTGTTCTATATTTCACATATGTTCCTATGAATTATAAAATTACTACGACTATAATTTCGTTACCAATTTTTTTCATTCTGAGACGGATTGATGTGATTCGTACGTGCTTCGGTGTTTAAATTGAAATTAGGCTAGATTCATTGATGCTCTGATTGTTGTCTCGTTTGATGAGCTTCATCAATTCGTGTACTAAGCGGTTCTCTTCTGCGATTTGGATCTTCGATTCGACATTGAGGGCGATCGATTCCAAAACCCTAGCAGACGAGACTCTAGATTTCGATCTTCCTTGTCGAAACATGAGAAGAATTAACGACAAACAATTATGATTCCTTTCAAATAAAGCTCGTTAGCCGCTCGTAGACTTCGAAGGCGTCGTGAATCACCGCCACAACCTGCTCGATGATGTTCGTGTTTTCGCGCACACAACGTCGTCGACATTACTATGGAGTGTTTCGCCAAGATCTGAAACACTCACATGCTGAAAGGACAAAACTACCCCCGTTAAAATGTTAAAAGACCAAAAGAAATTCAAAATTCGACTTATTTACTCCTAAATGCCACCGCGCCAATCTTAGCCATTTCTCATCTCATCGTATGGCCAAATTTTTTTCATACTTTCCTATTTCAGTGTATAATTTCCAGTAACATATCTCCCTATGTTTTATATGCGCACTTCGACTTTGTAGCCAGAAGAAGCTAAACGGACAGTGATGTTCTAGGAATAAACTAAACTTAAATGATATATTTAAGGAGTAATTCCATGTCAGTACCCTAACTTTGCCTCATTTCGAAATCAGTACCCTAAGTTTAAAACTTTTTTTGCCGGTACCCCAAGTTTATTTACGTTGCAGTTAAGGTAACGGCTGTTAAATATAACAGAATTTGTGTGCAAAATGTCTAAAATGCCCTCAATGGTTTTGTTCTGTTAAACTGGTCTGATTGGTTCAATTGATATGATTATAAAATTACTATTTTACCCTTAATTGAATACCAATTTAATTGATAAATTGAGGGCAAATCTGACTTTTCACTTACACAAATAATAAATATAATTCTTTAATATTTAAATATATATAATATTATTAATAATTATATATTATTATTATTATTAATCATTAATTAACCTAATTAACTCTAATTAACCCTCCCTTCCCCTCCCCACCACTCCCGTCTCCGCCACCACTCCCGCTCCGGCCGCCACTCCCGTCTCCGGCCGTCTGCTCTGACCGCCTCCTCCCACCACCTGCTCCGACCGCCTCCTCTGTGGCCGTCGAATCAGAGACCTCGCGACGGATTCGACGAAGGTCGAATCAGATTGTCGACGAGGAGGGTCGTAGCCTCGCCGATGCTCCTCCTCGCGACGGCTACGACCCTCCATCACCTCCGATTCGCGACGGCGAGGCTACGACCCTCCATCACCTCCGATTCGCGACGGCGAGGTTACGACCCTCCTCGCGACAGCGAGGCTACGGCCCTCCTCGCGATGCAGATTCGAGCTGGAGCGCGGCGGCCTCGTAGGCGACTGAAATCGCCGAGTCTCGAGCGCGGCGGCGTCGTAGGCGGCGGCGAGTCTCGAGGCGACGATCCAGAGGAGGACGCTGCCGCCGCCTACGACGCCGCCGCCGCGCTCGAGACTCGGCGATTTCAGTCGCCTACGACGCCTCCTCCGTCCCGAACCTCCGCGACGGTGGGTCTTCTTGGTGTGGCCGTGGAGAGGAAGACGAGGAGCCGAGGTCGGCGTCGGAGTCACCGGTCGGTG